>DWPF01000501.1:0-10956 GCA_018251575.1 Cecropterus bathyllus | reverse complement strand
GGGGCATACACCCCAACATTCATTCCCCTATCCGAGCAACGTCTGTTGTAGGTAGGTACAGGGACGCGTCTGGCAATTTGCATCCATATCGATCGGCATCGTGCGACGAATTCGCAAATAGCTTACACCCCTCTCGTAGATAATTAAGTTCTGTTGGAAAGCACCCCTTGCAATAAAATGTACAGTCACGAGGCAGTCTCATGATTTTCTACATTATGTACTTCTCTTCGTGACTAAGAAATATGCAATTATTATGAAATAACACAAACATTACACAATAAATGATAAATTGAAAACATTTACGTTATGCAAGGACGAGATATTTGCGCACATCTCTATTCTTATGCCTAATGAAACAGTTACATGCCAAAGGTAAAACGATCGAATGTTCGACACAGGAATGTTAATAGTTAAAACTTCGGTAATTGTAACGTCGTGAGTCGACTGAGAAGCGTGCACGTACAACACGTATTAACATTACTCTTAAGTTTACCTCAGTACATTTAATATTCAGGGCGGGAGGTTCATTAAGCGAACGTAATGAAGGCAACTAGAAACTTAGGGTAAAGCTTTTTCAAAGGACCAAGAGAGTAAAGTAAACGAGAATGTCGCCGGTGCGTGCCCCGCTTACTTAACAGGGAACATAATATAACTGTAAAATCAATATAGCTAGATTCAATGCACGTAATGAACGTACAAACATGTTTTGAACAAGTCGTTATGGCTGCCTGCTGTGACTGTATGCTCTCTTTGAGTAAAGGTTCAGGACTGTAACAATGTAACGTAATTGAAGTGTTTCAGACTACAGTGAAACACAGAAGTATTCTTCGTCTGTATGACATATACAGGATGAATTTTTCAAATGTGCATGGATGGCGAAATGCTAAACTAAATGGTAGGGATCTATTCCCCTAAGCGAGAATAAAACATTTTGAAAAAAATACATCACACCCTCCCTGAATTATTGTGCCATTTTACAGTGTCGCTTATGAGAATCAAATTCTAGAAATAAATGATAGATGACAAACTAAAGGAAAATGATTATTATTGAGAAAATATTTCTTATTACTAATGTTACGCAGTTTATCTATAGCATATCGAATATTGACATCAAGTATAGAGTAGAACATAAGTTTTCTCTTACCCAATAAAAATATATGCAGGAACCCATGTATTACAAACGGGCGAGAACATTTTACCATGCGATTTATCATAATATAATACTACAATTTAAAATGTGAAAATGTAACTAAGCGGATGTATAACAAACAATAGGTATATGTAAAGCACTTCATCTCGGTCTCATTATCGTGACGATGACCGCTTTGTACTTAGTATGTAACACACGAAGAGAAAGTGACATAGCTAATGCTTAATTAGATGCTCCAATACACCTTCACTTTATATCCGTTTAGAATTTATTGAAGAAATCTATAAATATGTGATTAGATTTGCTGCTTTATAAGATTGAAGTGGCAAACGAATATTCACAACTGATGGTAAATGGTCACTATCGCCCATGGGTATCTGTAATCAATTTCACATAGAACAGGAATTGTACTTGAAGCCGATCACAGATACGTTTACACCCCTAAGGACTAAGATGGCCACGTCATATGTAAGACAGACAGCATCAATGTCTTTCCACTGAAAAGCAAAAACTACTTCACCATAGAAACAGTTTTGTCGTTTGTACCTCTCTGTGTGGGCCATATTGGTTCTAGCGCATTGATGCCAATATTTAAGGTATCAAAGCTTAATGAAGACATAAAAATATTATTACTATACACCATAATAATGACTATAAAATTTCGTATTAAGAGTAAAGAACATAAAATCTCTAATCGACGGAAGACTGTGGAATTTTTTTATCGGTCTAGGACATTACATCATTGTTTGGATGATAATGAAAATTCATTTCTACGCTTATTCCTAAATGTACACCATGCAATTATTGTATACGTAAAAAATACGTCTTGACGAATTACTTCTTATAAAAAAAACATCTCAATACTTAAGAGATATTCGTTTACCCTAAAGATTCTTATAAATGTTAAACGATTCCATTTTAGACATCGTTCACAACTTTTATCAGATTTCTCGCTATACACTACTTAGATTTATAAACATTTGGTAAATCTGTGTAGTTAAAACTTACCATTACTCCAAGAAAACAGTAATTCCTGGCGCTTTTCATTGTATTCGTTGCGTCTTCGCGGACGCGGCCGCGACTTCCTCTGACTCATACTTGTTTGTATCACATAATATTATAAATACAAATCTTCTTCAAAAACACAAAACTTTATGGTCAACGCCAATAAACAAACATTTTTTCTGACACTTAACTTGTGTACGTGCACGGTGTAATGGCTGCCACATTAATCATTCGGTATAATCTAGATAGCAGATAATGTAAAGAACGTCATTAAAATGATATTGAAAATCATTTTATTAAATACTCGAAACGGTATAGAATATCAACCGTCTAGACTGTAGACAAGTCAATTAATTATTGAACAGCGAAGGTAGTCACTTTTGGAAATACTATTTTAGTAGTAGTATTTACACTTATTTTGAAATCGTGCATTGCAATACATTTTATATCAGTGAAAAGTACTCAAAATGTGTTATTGCCGTCACATATTACTAAACAGAAGTGTGAATTTAATTTACTTAAAAAATATATATTTTGCGTTATGCTTCGATAGCAAAAAGAAATAATTTTACAAATTTTGTAACATAATAAATAATCAAATATTATATGGATATAGTACAGTACCTAAACACTGAAAATAGTGATTTTGATTATCACTCTATACTACTGTGTAATGCGTAATTTATAAATAATAAATTGTAGCACTAATTTATCAATTTCAAACTAAGTTACATGCTTATATGGCGAACTTTTACATCACCGCGACTCTTGTACAAATCCGTAAAAGTCAAGTGCCTCTAAATCCACGTAAAAATATCTCCCTAATCCTGCAAAAATGCAACGCCATAATCGTGCGTGATAATTGTTGCCCATTTCATCAAAGCACTGTAAATAGAAGCGACGCGAGGCCACACGCACAGTTCAGCTGTGGGGGCGGGTACGGTCGACGCACTCGTTCAAGCAACCAATAAAAATAAGGATGTCGTCAATATGTTGGCATCGGTACCATAGCGGGGTCACCTCCGTCCTGGGCTGCCCCGCTACTATCATCTGACGTAACTGCGTGCGACCTTGGAAGTGCTGTCAATGAGGGCCCTCATTATCAACAAAGCGAATGCATGTAGAAAACTATAAATAAATCCATAAATTACTAGCTTTTATTCCTCTGTCCAAATAGGTTGCGCTTCTGGCACATGGCAAATGTTATAAAGCGCATACGTTCTACAGATACAAGCCGCAAAAGGCCGTCGCAAATATGGATAAGAGTTAAAACTAGTGTGAATGAGGAATACATAGACAAAAATTAATGAATGGTATTATACGAGCCATGGTTTGTAAAGTAAATTACTATCCACTCATTACGTAGCCGGTGCAAAAAATTCCAACGTTCAATTTTTATATAATACACAGTTAATCATATAACGGTTACGTAGTAATAGCTCGCGCAAAGGGAGAATGTTTTTATGAGATAAAAATCATACTTCGTGAGAAAAGAAACTAAGAAACAAAGATTGGGACATTAAACTGAACAAATGAGATTGTTATGGTCATGCCAATCATGATTACACTATCGGAAGAAGGTACCTTTCATTTCTTTTTCTTGAATACGAATTGGTTTGATGACTCAGGGCGTTGTTGCTTGTTGAGCAATGGTCATAAGACACCCACATTGAATAATATGCAAATCAAATGATCTATACTGCGAGTAGCCGTCACTAAGCAATAATACAGACAAAATCTAATTTACAATTCAATTGCAAAATATTCACTTTGAGAGTATATTTCGTAAAGGGCTTGATGTTTGTTCAGTAAATTCCTGTTATTTTGTTAACTATGAATACTGTCAACGTTTCATATTTACAACAACATAGATATGGAGCGGCGCCGACGGTTTATGTTAACCGAAAAAAAGAACGAAACAAGTGCGGAGTGAGTTCGACAGGCTCGTTGTCGGCGGACTCGCGGCGCTAAACTGGAGGTGCGCGCGCGCCGCCCGCCCGCCCAGAATAACTACTGGCAACTGGCCAATCACAAGACTTTATGGTGCCCCTTTCATTCATAAGCCCTACGCTTGAAGTTCTATTGTTTGTGAGCCTTGCAACAAAGTTACAAATAAATATTTACAGTACACAAACAATGTACAACAAAAATATCGACTACAGGTATATCTTCATGTTTTCTATCTTAGCGGTACAAAATATTGTATATAAAGGGATAAACGTATTTTTATTTTAATAATACATTCATTCTCGACCTTTTACTTATATTTTATAATATATTTTTTGTATATATTTTCCTAATACAAAGTACGTTAGTCCACTCAGGATATTTGAAGATCACAACTATTAGTATTAGTAAATCAGTATTAGTAAAATGTAAGATTTACTAATCATGACTTAGCCATGATTTTTAAGAGCATTATGTAAAATTGTCAGATATGATGGCGCAACCTAATAATATTTTTCTACGCAAAGAAAGTGCATTTAAATTCGAACTACTCGAATTCGTCGGTTAAGAAAGTGCATTTACATACAAACTATTCGAATTCGAAGAGTCAGTATTATACAATTGGTATATTTTTTAACGAACGGTTGTATGATATTTATAAATATCAAAATAAAATTTATAAAAATCACACTTTCAACACTTCGCTCCGCTAGTACAATTTGCTGATATTATATTTGACCACAAGTAACAGATGTAAGAAACATTTTTCAGCTATTCATAGTTTCAGAAGCAGAAAATTGTTATTTAGGTCACAACTATCAATAGTCGCAATGAAAAGAAATGAACGCTGGTATTATTACATGACTTTGCTCTGTTTTAAATGTAATGGTGTCATGGTACTATAATTATCTGTTATTATCTCCTAAACCATGGCATGTTTGTTCAATGTCCGTTCCACCAAAAATAACACCTGATAGTTACTAAATTGAATGGCGAAGAGCTTATAAATATCATGATACGGATATTTATAGTCTCATTGCCATTCAATTTAGAAACTTATTATTAAAATGGGGTTCGATTTTCCGGGCGCATGTGTTTTTACAAATATCAACTCACCTCACGCATAAAAAATAACTTCTCAGTCCGCAAATTAAAAAATCGTCAGAACATCTCTGTTGGTCTAAACCAACATTAGCCACAGTTAATTTTTGAGATTTGGTATCATGTTAGATAATTAAAGAGTTGCTTAAATATAATCATCTTATTAATTCCCACACTGAAGTATATTCTTGAATTGCATTGAATATATTCATATCAATTATTTGTAAAATTTTCCCTCAGAATTTGTTCCTATTTATGGCAAAAAATATCCTAAATTAATAAATAAATACTTGTGAATTACTATGTATCGAACAAAAACTACAAAAGGTTTTAAATTTTCAAATAGAATCATGACAAATTCCAAGGAAATTTAACTATCAAACATTTTAAAAGAGAGTCTCGTAACTATATTAAAGAATATACGTGCTGATATCATTTGACATTCGCCCCAATCAATGACTTATCATGTTTCGTTGTACCATATCTACTAACGAGGTAGTTCAATGTTATATCTACTCAATTCTACTCTTATAAATTTTCCATGGTTTGAATTCGGCTGAACCACCGACATTACGTACAGCAGCAGTATCGCGGTGCAGCTCACCCAAAAAATGTACGACTAAATTCGGCCATAAACGGTTTCAACTTAGTCTTCGAGGTGAACAACCAAGATAATACGCCTCATGCCAATATTACAGCAAATATAACATGATCGCAACATGTCCATTTATGTATGTATGTATGTATGTCCAGTATGCATTTTTTGAATTAAAGAAGTAATCGTATAGCTATATTAAATACATCAGATTTCCAAAATATTTGATTATAATACTTTTTTACCATAAGTATAAACCTGGGAACTAAAAGTAGAAGTACACTTTATAAGGAAATACCAAGTTTCGCCAAAAGAGCCAAGTAAATAACAACACATTAAGGAAACCAAACGCTTACGATTGCAAGAACTGACTCATAAGTCAAGAAAAGTCACGCGCTCGGGCTGCTAAGAAATATGTAAATCAATTGAATTACACTAACTGGGTATTCAGTTTCTCACATTTAACTTATAGTGCCGAGTGCAGAATTTCATCTCACAGTGGACTAATTTACTAATTAACTAATTACATGATGAATGAAATTACATGATGAAACTAATTTACATGCATTACAGCCCACCTGAAATAAGCTAAGGCCCATTCGTCGCCATAGCAAACTAACTTAAAGATCAAAATTAAATCACCAATCTTCTAAAACATCCCAATAATTCAATGTCGAACAGTCCGTGTGCTTGTTTTCGTGTATCCATGGTATCCAAGGCATTATTTATCTACCGGTTAAGATTTGTGGAGACACAGATTAATAGCCAACTCGTTTATCGGAATTTAGCCCTCGGAGCCCCTCTCGGAGCCAAAGACAAGGTTTAACGTCTGTTACCTAATGATAACCGGAATAGTTCATAGCACGGAAATGTTGATCACGAAATTGCCACTGGCGCTCATGCCGGTCATCCATCCATCTTATGACCGATTACGGTAGATTCGTTTTTAATATATGTAGCTTCCGGTGAATTCAGAAGGTTCTATTCTCAATACTCGATAAGAAAAAGGTATATAGGATAACCTAACCAGTGTGGTGAACTATGTCCTAATCCTTTCTATTCTGTGAGAAGACCCGTGCCCAGCGGTGGAACAGCGATGAGATCATGATAATTGTTCTACTTAGCTATGAGTAAATTGCCTGAACTCTAAAATTTCCGTTATTTGTTACGTCAACATGAAAATGACGAACTCCATTGAAGTTAAACAAGTCTAAATGACTATTATTAGGGTGAACTACATTTATTTACTGCAGCGTTCGTTAAGTACGTATGTATACACAAACGTTATCAAAACTGGCTCGTACAAAACAACTTGCTGAACGGTGGACTTTCACTTGTTTTGAGTAACAGGCACAGCCACATTGCCGCATATATTTATCGAACAAGTGCACATTGTGATTAAAATAAAACACCTTTGTGATATGCTACATAATCGAGCTTCATTCAAGAGAAATGAATCAGCGAATTAATGTGTTATTACATACTATAATATCCTGTGTGTAATTTAGATTAATAAGCTATCCTTTTGTTCAAGTATTTGATATTTATTAACAGGAAGCTATGTAACGACTTTACTTTCATAATGACTACTAGATCATTTCATGTATTTCATTCTAATATAGTCATCATAACAGTCATTACACACATCAATCGTGAATAACGTCCGAAACGAATGTAATTGAACAAGTATGTGTTATTCCTCGTAATTTTGATGTCGTTTAAACAAAATATGATTCACTATTCATTCGGGAAACTATTAAGTGATACGCACATTCAATTCGTGTTACTTAATATAATTCATGATTATCACCTATTTGAAAATTTGCAACACCAGATAAGTTGTAAATAAATAGCCCGCTTTAAAGAAGTTTTTAACACCTGTTTTTACACAGCTCCATTTCAATATGCTGGGGAATAGTTCACAATGAAATGAAAGCCCTAAGCACCATCCTTATATTTATACAGCTTTATTAGCCATACAACCCAAGTGTGGTAACAAATAAAATAAGACAATAGACGGCGGATCTAACCAGCTTATACGCGATACAAATTAATGTCTCCAAATAGGAGTATATTAGCTTATGACTCACCGGTTAGTGTGGCGACGTGTCGTGTTGCGCGCGGAGCTAGCGAGGGCGCGCGAGCGGCATCCTGGAGGGCCGCCAGTTTGACGAGGTGCCCTACAATAAGTACCACACCTTATCGATTATTTTTATAGAGTGCTTTCAACAAAAAAGACATCTCAATAAAACAAACAATCTGTATTATTCAATGTCCATCAAAGTTCGTTAATTTAATTTAAATTCTTGTTTAGGTTTATAATTATAAATTAATAAAGATTCATAATTATTGATGAATATTAATTTTTAATTAGAACCCCATAAAATATGTACGTTATTATACACTATAAAGTGACTATAATAAATACATTTTAAGTTGTACTACATGAATAAAAAAAATATTTTAAAATTTATATCCAGCCATTAAAATTGCACATTGCAATAATAAAAAAACCTAGAATGCCTATGAATTAGCATAATCAACGATAATTAATTAAAACTAGTTAAATGTCACGTTGAATCAGTTCATAATCTGTTTTTACATCTGAGTTGCAACAGTTGCAATATGTCAGGTGCTTAAGTTAATTAATGATAGTATTAATATTTACACTTTTAATCTTATGCGTGAATCTAAATATGTGATCAAATAAGTAGGAGTACATGAGGAAACAGCAATTTTAGCAAATGTACTTCAGCTCAATATTTTACTTTTGGTTACTATTATATTACACAATCATTTAAAATATTTACATTAACCTAGCAGAGACTAGCAAACCCTAGATAGTTAGAAACTACATTAGCATAGTGCTAACTCATGCCTTGGCTCTTACATAACCACAGTTAAGATAGTTAATGTCGTAGCCTTGTTCTGTAAATAGTAGATGTTTTAGAATTACACCTTTCTTAACGTCAAGGGAAAGGAAATAATATTGTACTAAACAAAAGCTTTAAATTTTTACAATAAGAACCAATCAATGAAATACCTTAGCTTAAAAATAGAACTATCCTTGAAATGTCAATCATTTCACAATAATTACAGTTTCAGTAAACTAGTTATAGCTAGTCAATTAGTGTATTTTGCTATTTTTGTGTAATTATTATTGTAGCTTTTCGCAACTATTTGGGCGTAATATAATTGCTAATAATATAATTGCTATCAAATGCCTTGATTGTAGATTTTTCTCTCTATTGCACAATTTCTATAGAAATTGTAACCCAGTCCCATGAGTAGAGTGGTGTCCTGAGGATTGTTACATAAATCGCCTTTTAAATGCTGAAGCTACATGCATTTCTGCTCATGATGACATGAGTTGCAATTATTGCAACACAATTTTACTGGAGAAAGGAACCAGTAAATATCTGATTAAGTTAGAGTCTATGGGAATTTTAGAACAAAAGATAAAATTTTAGCAACTTCAATGTATATTAAAATTTAGAAAAGGTATGGATTGGAGAACCTTTTGTATATTAACTCCTGAGGCTTAATTTCATCAAAAACAGTGTTAAGGTTTTGAAGAGTGTGATAATGGAATCATACTGTTAAGAGGCATTATACCTTGGTCCTCAGAGGTAGCAATGCATGTGTGGCTAACCTTAGATGAGACTTTGATCTTACCTAGGGTTGATTACAGACGTCCATGCGCGGCAGCTACTTACCATCAGGTGGGTTGCATGCTCGTTTGCTACTTCCGTATTATACAAAAAGTTATATTTCACTCCCGTTGAGTTCCGTCGAGTCGTTTCTCAAAGTATTCAATATCTTGATAAATACAAGTTTCTGACTAAGACTGCCGGAACCCGGCCGTTTTGCGGAAATGATCAAACCTTTGAAACTCTTCCTTTGCCAAACAACAAAATCTAAAGCGATTGTTCCGCTCACTAAATCTAAAGAATGTTCTTACATCGAACCAAAATGTTCAAAATAAGATTTATGTTCAGCGTATTTTCTGAGATTTATAAATTTATAAAACGAGTTATTTCTACAATATTTTCAAGTTGCGATCAAATACGTTTTCGCAACACGCTTGGATCGAGTTTCGAGTAAGTCTTGAAATATGTTTCGCGGATAGAATATGTCTTTCTCGTTTAAAAATTTATTTCAAGGAGATTCAAACACTTAAGCGTAAAGAATTTTTGTAAGATTGTAATAGAAAACAAGCAGTCCACCTAATGGTACGTGGTCACTGCCGACCGTAAGCATCTGTGATAGACTTTATAAAGAATAGAGGTTATGTAAATAGTCAGTCACAGATGTGTTAGTCTCAATGATTATGAAAGTGAGCTGGCAACCAGTCTTATCCAACGAGAAACAGCTTCACGCTAGAAATAGGTGTGGCAGTGGTCCCCGGTGGAATCATGTTCTTCCTTCTACCTCCAATTTTTTGTTTGCGAACGAAAGGACTATAGCTATACAGTCCTTATGATTTATTTAAATATGAAAGTAACAAACAAGCATGCTGTCTACCTAATGGTAAGTGGCCACTGCCGCACATGAACATCTGTAATTAGCCCCAGATAAGATCTGTCTTACCTGACGTAGATGCGTTGCTACTCCTGAGGACTAAGTTGGAATGCCTCGGATAAAAATATCTCCTTTAACAAACCCCTCAGATCAGAACACAGCAATGCAAACGCTAAAGTTATTAGGTGGTGTAGGTAGAGTGTAGGTAGAAATAGGTGTAGGCGAGGTTGTTTCCGGAGAACCAAGTAGATTTCTACCACATTGATAACTTACAAAGTAATGGACTCAGGGGGTTGGACTCAAAAATATCCGAACTAAAAATACAAGTACACAAACCCAGGTACAGAACAAAGTGCGACAGTGAGGTATATGCAAAAATTATCATGTGAAAATTAATAAAATTTACCCTTTAGCGTTCATTCCTCCGACTTTTGACCATAACAGGCATCGCCTAATTTTGTTTTGTGCACTTCAAACTATTGTTTATATCGTAGATCATAGAACACTCTAGGCTAAAAGTGATAGAACTTTTTGTGATTCGACTCCGGAAGCACCGCCGCCACGTCTAGTTCTGCTTTATAACAGCAGTGTTATGCGATGCTGTGTTTTAGTCTGAAGGGTGTGGTACGGAAGATAT
>DWPF01000500.1:0-10963 GCA_018251575.1 Cecropterus bathyllus | reverse complement strand
TATTATTATTACCAGTTTATGCCTTTGCTAAAGAGCTTGGGTACACATATATGTAGATTCTGTATAATTTCATTTTTTAATGATTGGTGTCAATAACGCATTATGACAATTTGTGGGTTGGTACATTTTGGCTTAACTGGGTCCAATTGTTGCTAAATCTCACATGATAATTGTGCACATAGTTAAAATAACATCTGATTCTCTTTGTAATGCAAGTGGGGTACAAGATCTGCGTTTAAGTTGACAAGTTGAGTTCATAAAAAAAATATTTCTTCCAGAACTTTTGATGTCAATGTTAAGGCTGTTATGAATATAAGTCAAGTAGTTGCAAGAAAGATGGTGGAAAATAAGACCCATGGCACAATAGTCAATATATCTTCTCAAGCATCAAAGGTATACTGCATATATATATCTTTATAGTTCTTGTTTTATCTATTTGTGTACTATCTAGACAATGGATAATTTTGATGTATAACCTTTGTTCCCTAATCCCTAGATTACATGAATTCAGATAATATTGATAGTGGCTTTTTTCAACTTATAAACAATTATCATTTTAGTCATTTTTATAGTTTTATATTTGTCATCAACCAATCATTGTCCTACTGCATGGGTCTAAATTTACCTTTTATCCAATTTGGAACTAAATTTCTTTAGGTATTTTGACCGTTGACTTTGTCTTCGGCCAAAAATAGACCTTTGGTCATAACATTAAAATATCCTAAATGCCTTGCTGAGTTTAGAACTTCAAACCCCCATGTTGAGATGCCCATGACACTATCTATCACTGCTCCTTTACATTATTTATTTGTATGAAAATACAAAATTTATTCACTGTATGTAAATTTCAGGCAGCATTGAAAGATCATGCAATCTACAGTGCTTCAAAAGCTGCACTGGATGCTCTCACTCGGGCCATGGCTTTGGAACTAGGGCCGCATGGTATTAGAGTGAATGCTGTTAACCCAACTGTTACCATGACTGCAATGGCCAAGGTTGGCTGGTCTGACCCTGAAAAAGCTATGGAAATGAAATCTAAGATACCACTTGGAAGGTTTGACATTTTCCGGATTTACTGTTGTAGTTTTTGAATAAATGCTGTTAAATGAGATTCCTTAAATAAAGTCATCCTTACATGTAAAAAATATTAAAAATTGGTTCAGAAATCTGGTCATTAGTGTGTGAATTAGTGTGGTGGTTTTAATCTACCTTAACAGGAAACTTGTGGCCTTTTAGGTTGACAGATTTCAATTTTGTTTATAAATAAAAGATACCAGGAAAATAACAAATTTATTTGTTTGTTATATGTGAATAATTCAACAATTATTATTTATTTTGCAGGTTTGGAGAAGTTTCAGAAGTAGTTAATGCAGTACTGTTTCTCTTGAGTGATAAATCAAGCATGATAAATGGTGTAGAGTTGCCCATAGATGGAGGATTCCTTGCAACATAATACATCAAAATTGATTAATATATTTGCCATAATCAAGGCTCGATAATTAGTTATATTGTTGCTAATATTACAAATTTCATTTTTATATTTATCGTATAAGATCTGTGTACTTCACTTTTTGTTAACTTAAGAACCAAAGAAATGTTATGTAATGTTTAATTTTCATATTGTGTTGTCTCTTGTATTTAATTAACAAAAATAGTCTTTTTAGCCAATCCTATTGTAACTATGAAATGTGAAGTTTTACAACACTAATACACTTGGGGTAATGTTTCTTTAACGCCACAACTAGCTATAGAGTAATGCCTCTGACCCCTTGTAGCAAAACACCCGTGTGTTTTTTGAACATTACTACCTTGTTATAAATACATCCAAAACATAATATGTATCAGTGTTAAGTGAGTTAAACAATCAAATCGATAACAGGGTTTCAAGAATGATTGACATTAACGCAAAGAGCATTATGTTTATGTAACAGTCACTTGGAACCACCTCTATTATATCTTGAGGAATGTTTGGAATATTTGGCTTGTCGTATTACATTATAAGGGGTCAGATTGTGTTTCTACTTTATAAAAAATATTTCTACTTTTGGGTCTAACTATTTCAAGCATCATTATGATTACAGATTTTGCAGATTTTGTTAATGAAAAGCAGAAACTGCTAATCAATTTCCGAATGCATTAGGTATTTATGTTATAAGATGTTTCCATAAAATATTTAATTTTGATACGTACTATTTACTTTCCAAACCTATTGCAGTTTATATAAAAATTTAGCCAATCTTAAATTTTATAAGCGCCTCTGTTAAATGATACTTAATTTTGATTGCCATGAATATTGTTGACGTTTAAAATATATTATTTTCGAATAAAATATAGTTTCATATTTTAAAGTTGTTTTGTTCCCTAGTAATAATATAAATATGTAAATATAGTAAAATATATAGATAGTAGTCTATCTTTATTGTTCAGATACTAACTGCGGCCTGCGGTTTCATCCGCTTGATATTTTAATGGAGGAAATGGATTTTATAAAAACTATTTATACAAGTATAATCTCAACATAGAATTACAACTCCAAATTAAAAAACTATTGCTGCTTTGCACAGATAATAACACTACACAAGAACGCATTTTATTTTGGAGAACCAGATAGAAATATTTGTAATATATAATATCATAAACTATTCCTGTAACTTAAAATACATGATGTTGATGATGATAGCTGTTATTCAAGCAAGCAGCGATTACATTTTCAAAAAATTAAATTACTTCTTAAATTATTATTATTTAATTACTTATTTCAAACACACAGACAAATATTCTTACAATTAAATATATATTATTGTTTATTCTCAGTACCCCAAACATGTTTTTTGCAAATATATGCAATGGATAGACACATGGAACTGTCAAATTAATATAGGTATATGAGTTAGCATGCGTACTTCGTCATGGAAGGCGCATGTATTGTACGGACTTATTTTTTAACTGTCTTTACTTTTTGGTATGCTCATTGCAGATATGTAAAGTAGGTACGTAAGTACGATAAAATAATGAACTCTATGAGCACTTACCTTGAACCGATACTTAGAATATTTAATACATTGAATTTACTTACGGGCCTTACCTGTTTGGATATGAAATTGAAAAAGTTATATTAGAGATATTGAACGGTACAGCGAAGTAAATATACTAATGAAAACGAAAAAAAAATCTCACCTTATTTTAATGAGACCATCTTCCTTTTTTCATCTACAAAAAAAGTAGCAAGCGCCTATCTTATGATAAGTTACTATTTGACACCCTGTGCTATAAGAAGCTGATCACAGCCATAAATGTAACCAGCTTTTTAAATAACAGTGTGTCTGTTTCTGTGTGTCTGTCCTGAAACTGCTCATGGATACGCAGTTCTAGAGGTCTAATACGGTCGCCTTATTTGTAAGACAGCTGGCATCCACACCCTATCCATCGAAAATCGCAAGGATCTTCTGCTTCAGGTTAAAAGTAGAGGTTTTGGTACCTCGCCAGTCAAACCATACTGGTTCTTCCAACTTTCAAAATACCTACTGTATATGAATTATGTTTAAAAAGCCGACATTCTACGTGTAGTAAAACATTACCTCCCCCCAAAAATTAAGGGTTATCGCATTGTCTTCAAGATAACGGACAAATGTTTTAAAACACTTTATCTTTAGTTACGTAATTTGTTTAATAACATCTATAAGCGTAGCTACAATAAACCGGCATATTGTAGGCATTTGTGGCTTGAGCTGATACGAAAACATGCTGATAAGTAACAGATATTCTCGCACTTGAGAACATTCTGCTTGCTTTTAATGTAACAAAGCAAACACGTGTCGCGGAATCCGTTCTTGAATGTTTTGTAATCGTTTAAAATGGATAAGTTCTTTGAAGGAAAAAGAATATTGGTTACCGGAGGATGTACAGGTAGCCATTCCTGCAGGTTTAAAAAATACAGATTTCTTGTTATTGGCATTTTACCTTTATATTCACTTGTTTTTACAGGTATAGGGCGTAGTACAGTTTTAGAACTATGGAGATGTGGTGCAGATATTGTAGCTCTATCGGATCAAAAAGACTCTTTGAATCAATTAAAAACTGAATATCCTTCGATAGAGATATCTTGTGTGGATCTACGTAATTGGGATGAAACATTCCAAGTTGTTAACTCGCTAGGAATTTTCTATGGCCTTGTCAACTGTGCAGGGATTATAAAGAATGAGCCATTTTTGGAATGCAAACCAACAAGTTTTGATGAGTGAGTAAAAGGAATTTTATTAAACCTTTTAACCTTTTTAAAGAAGTTTCAGTAGATATAAAATTAAATTAGAAACAATTGTCACTATTGTTAAGGATACGTATTATTTCATTATCCACGATCCCTTCTGTCCATTAGCAGTAGAGTATTTTGAAATATCGCATTTATTCTGAATTTAAAAATATTTATTCTGGGGCCTGTTCTTTAAAAAAAATGTTTTCAATGTTGTTTGTGTATTGTAGTCGCTGAAGGTGGTAGCTTCCCCCTCCCCCCTAAAATCAATCTTCCACACATTACCTGCCCGCTGTAACTCAAAGGCTGGCGACGCCCGTATCTTTAAAGTCTAGCATTCGTCGCTTAGCAAACATGGTGGACTATCTCCTATGCCTATTCTCATTTTAAAAGGAGACTCGTGTTAGTGTGCCAGATAACTCATATTGCACAATTAAAATGTTTCCTGCATATCTAACTGCATAATTGCTTTTTATCTATGTAAATATAGTTAATAAAGATATGTTACTTTATTTCCTTAGCACAATGACCGTTAATGCTAAAGCCATCGTCAATGTCAGTCAAGTTGTAGCAAAAAAAATGATCGAGAACGGAATTAAAGGTTCCATTGTAAACGTCTCATCACAGGCTTCAAAGGTAAGCTTAAACAATAAACGCTTTCTACACTCATAGGATTTTATCGAGTGTCGTGGATATCATGATGGACACGACATACACAAACACCCAGACCAAGAGCAGAATCTAAACTCATCATTCAGATGTCTGTCTGGCCGGGGATCGAACCCGGAATCCACTGCGTGTCAGGCAGGTATGGTGACCGCTCCGCCACGCGGGTCGTCTAAATGGCAAATTATACATTTGTAAAATTAAGTTCAGTAACATGTCCTATTCTTAACCCGAAATTCCTACCATTTACAGGTCGGTTTCAAGGACCACTTATCGTATTGTGCATCTAAAGGGGCTCTAGATGCCATAACTCGCGTAATGGCTGTAGAGCTGGGGCCTCACGGCATCCGAGTGAACACTGTCAATCCAACGGTAGTACTAACAAAGTTAGGCCGCAGGGCTTGGGCAGACCCGGAGAAGTCTGCAAATATGTTATCAAAAATACCACTGGGCAGGTAATAATCCTTATATTAATTCAAATATTATTCTCACCAAAAGAAACAACACCACACGAGTTAAATATTGTTATATCCACTAGCACTAAGAACAGCCTACACGGCTAGCATATTATAATAAAAAATAGCTAGCATATAATAAACTATAACCTCAAAATACCACTACTAGTCTACTAATTAATTAAATTATCTGTAGTATAGATAATAATTAAATTATCTGTTTTGATTCACATTCAGATAACAGATAAAATAATTTCCTGAAATACTGCTCTCAGTTTTTTTACGCAGGAAAATCCACATATATCAGCAGTATGTGAAACTCTTACCGACTAAAACTCCGTAACCTTTTGCAATAATGCATACTGCGATACAGTAACATATATAATAAACAATGTAACATTCACAGCTTACTATTTTTTCAGATTTTGCGAAGTAAGTGAAGTAGTAAATGCTATTGTTTTCTTGCTGAGTGACAGTGCTAGCATGATAAATGGAGTACATTTGCCAGTTGATGGAGGATTCTTGGCCACATAATTTGATTTTAATAAATAATTAATAAAACGACCATTTTTATTTTACTCAGTTTATTGTGCCAAATGAATTGATACATATTGGATATAGAAAACAATGCAAGCGTAACAATAAATATATATATTAGAAGCATAATATAGCTATATCAACCAGCACACAAGACAGTACTGAAAACGTACAGTTGGCTAGTTATCGAACTTTACAACCATATAATTCGGGACATACATTCCTTATAAAATGATAATAGCTATATTTCCATTGCGAGCATTGTTAAATAATATATCCTGTGTGCGAACAACTGTACCGTTAAATTAAAATAATATGGTGCTATTCTATAACAATTTAGTCGCATTTTTATCATAATTTACTTTATATTCGGAGGGAACTCTAACACATTCCCAGGACCTTAAAATACTTTTACATATCCCATAAAAGCTGCGAACATTTCCTAATTTCCTTATTCTACAACTACCAATTTGATTCGTTCCCTCCTTTAACAACAATATGTAAATTATTATAAATTTCTCCCAAATTAGCCATCGTTACGAATTATCGTTAAGTCGGATAGAGTATAGCATGGTGTTCACGACATCAGCTACGTAAATATGGAACATTCAATATATCGAAGAATAAAAGCCAAATAATAGAATTTTAACACTACAACAGTTATGTTATTATTTCCATTACCTAGGATATTGTAAAAAACAGTGTGTCGGCTTATCTAATTACCTTACAAATATTATATACAAAATTAAGTTCTTAAAGTCTTTCGTCGGCCAAAGCGGACACTTAACGTTAGAAAAGCTATGATCTGCCGCGTCAAGCGTTAACCGAACGCGCCGGCAGCGTGACCGAACATCGCATTCCCTCGTCTTACATTAAACACATCCTTAAATATTACTAAAATGTTATCATTCATTGAAGATGAATTATGAACAAATTTCTTATTGCGAGATGTCATCCGAAACGATGAACAGGTAGTAATTGGCACCTCAGCTCAATATCCGTGGAACACGAGAGATGATGGAAAAAATATTCATACGATGTTGCCTTAAGTTTCGATCGAAAGTGAATGATTATACAAAATGCTATAAAATACTGCTGACTAACTTATATATTATGATTAAATGACATTTAATGACGCACAGGCATATTCCAACCTCTCAATATTTAATGGCATTACATTACTGATCCATTAAAATAAATCTTCGATGTGCTATTACGATTAAAACCTAAATAAATGATATTAATAACTAAAACCTTACGGAATATCATGACAATTGGACCAATTTATATCCCTTTCTCAATACAATACTTTAACGCAACACTAATTAAATATATTTACAAAAAATTGAACCTAATTCTCAGTCACATTAGAGATGAACGGTCCAACATTCAGACCATATGACAATGAGGTTTCCACGCATTCCCATATAAGAAATATATTCGGTTAGTAATAAAAATACACAGCTCTTAAGATAGGTTATATTTACAGACTCGCATCTTGCGTCACTTCTGTTCACTACTGAAAAATACCATACATTTCCAAACTATATTTCCTTCGTTTAAAATAGTGAAGTCTGATGATTTCTTTGTCTTGGCTTAAAATCATAGTCGTAAAGGAGAGGACTTTATCAATTTACATTAAATCACAGTTATGTAAAGAAGACAGAAAAACGTTCTAATAGGAATGTGTAACTTTGTATTTCTAGAAAAAATCAAATATCTCTAAATCAACACAAATTGTCTTCCACAAAAATCAATTACGCTATACTTAACAAGCCCAAAGACTTCAAAGAAAAAAAAACGAATTATCTTTTTCAGATCAAACTTACCTAATTAAAACTATGGCAGTGACTGGACGAGTCAAGCTGATAATCCGCATAATATATAGCACTATACACTTCCGTGTGTTAGAATACTATTTATTACACAGGTTATTTATCATACACCAGTAACTTCAAAACAAGGTGATAATAGTTTTAGAAAATGATATTGTGAACAAAAAAAATTGCTTCGCTTTCTAAATCATACCTATAGTTAATGGTCTTTCATAAAAATCAATCATCTTTAAGCATGATCTATCCAAGGTTCTATCCCATTGATGACTCCATAGTATTGAAATAATATTATTTGTGAGAAATTAAAAAAAACTGCTACCTTAATATTTGTAATATTTGCGAATATTGAATGAGAACGCAGGTAACAAAAAATGGAAGACAATAAACTTTTTGGTTGTGTCTCGTAAGAACTAAAAAAGAGACTTATGAAAAGTAGAAAACCAAATTTATTGCACAGTTGCACTAATTGCAAACACCTTCGTTTGTAATTATCGTTATACCTCTACCGCGTTGATCTAATGTGCTACCTCAAATCAACAATCGATATGCATAGTCGTAATTTTATTTAAATCCTGTTATTCGAAATGTATTAAATACTCGAACACATTATTAAACATAATACTTCATATAATTGGATAATGATCACGTTCAAATGAAACGCATACGCGGCATAACACCCATGTTATTCATCGTTAACATAAAATTACATCTAAATAATCTAATGGTTTCTAATTAAACAAATATAAACTCTCCGAGTTTAGTCCACACTCAATATCGTATCACCTCGAAAAGTGACCGTGTACCAGTTGAATAAATGCAGGTTTATTCGTTTTAAGATGCGTACGGGACATAAATTAAAACGAACAAAATGTGTCCAAGTACGAGCGTATAAGCGTACGCTCGGTTACAAAATTTAATCGGCACAGTGTTTCCCACCTCATCGAACTCCACCACAACGACGGCACTTAAAACAAAATTTGATCGAATTCATACATCACGAGTACAATATGACGGTCCTACTCGATTAGTCTCTAAATATAACTGAGCATGAAACATAACAGACGCGGGCGGGCCCCGAACGACCGCGTCGAGACGACCGATCGAACGGGCCGGCATTAAGTCTAGAATTAAATAATTTACATCGTAACGTTCCCGTGTAATGTGTACAAAATAAAATAGCAGAGCTCGTATCCGGAACCACGTAACAGCGGAAACACTCCTCAATTCCATCGCGCGGGCGGCGGCCGCTACCCCGTGGCGCCCGCCGCGCCCGCCGCACCCGCCGCCGCTGAAACAACACCACACATAAGCAATAACCAAAATATAACACGCGAACAGTTATGAAGGTGGCAGAACCATTTTACAAGGTGGTAGAACCAATGTAATTCAAGGAGGTACCACTATTACCAGCGTTGTTCGTTTCGTTGGAAGGGAGTGGTTGCCGGTCCACTTCCATATGAGGCAACCATTCTAGTGCTTGGGAGAAACAATGCATCTGAGATTGACTACACATGAAACCTCTGTTTATATGAAGTTGATTACAGATGCTCATGGGCGGCAGTGGCCACTTAATAACAGGTGGACTGCATGCTCATTTGCTGCTTCAACCTTATAAATATATATGTGCTCAACACTAATCCAAAATAAGTGTGACGGTGGTGCGTTCAGATTCTAGCCACGAACGCTTTAACCATCTTCAAAGAGAGCAGATGTAAGTGTGAACATCGTTTTTCGCATGGGCAAAACAGAGATAACAATATACACTAATTCTCAATCATTTTGGACACACATTATTTTCAATTTACATTTCATTCACAACTCGAAAATAGTAAGTTCAAAAGACAATCGCGTTTAGAAAAAACTCTAGCAAGCATGCTATGTTTCTTACTTACAGAGTCAGACCACACCTCATTTAACATCATAACCAAGCAAAAATAGCCAAAACTCAGAAGCAATACACGTTACGATGTATGGAAAAAAAAAACATGACGATAATAAAATCATACATTTTAAAACAAATCATTTGGATGGAAAGGCGGATATTTGAGTTTCGATATGAAATTAACAAAATAAATTTATGTTGCAATACTTATATCACGAGGGTGCATAAAGAAATAATGGTCCGCCAACTTGGGGCGTCCGCCCTATTGGGTTTAGAATGACGTCACTATGCTAATCATTACTTGTCATACAAACCAAATATGTATGCAAAATTTAATTTTAAGTTCAATTGGGGTTAACTAGTATAATATTCATCCATCAAATTTCAACCATCACATACTAAGAAGCTAAGGCAAGATAAATAAAATGTTGTAATGGGTCAGCATTCAAAGTTACAATTAAATACAGTTAGAAATAAAAATATAAAACTTACTATTTTCCTGGTCTGTTGTCTGGTCGTGACGTCTGAGCGTGCGGTCACTTGTACCGGACTGGTAGTTGCCACGCTGAGCTCCTGAAGCATAACAAAACATAATATATGAATAAAAAATAAAAAAAACTTGATTGTGAAAAAACTAACTTGGGTTGAAAAGTTTTATTTGCAGTTAAATACGCAATATGCACTTTAGGAATAAAATTATCAAGTTCCATGTGCGATGTGTGATAAAAGTAACAAAATCTGTTAGGTCACTCACAGCTCCCAAATATGATAATTATATTGTTACCTTACAAATCTTTTTGGCATATAAAGTAATTGTAATTCTTTGAAAAGTGATTCATGGTGCCAGTTCAATTAATGCAGGGTTATTCATTTTAAAATTTCTAGGGAACGTACATTAATATAGGTATATACTTAAAAATAAGTATTTTTCTATAAATTCTTTAGCGAAATTTAAAAATCAAATACTATTTACAGACAAGATTTGTAAAAAAGCATCTTAAAAGTTTTAGTTATGCATAATATGACGACATAATTTTTACAGAATTATATTACATACCAAATTTAAGCATATTCCAGTCGAACACATAGTCATAAGTGAAGCCTTGTCGGTGGAAGAGTGTGCGGAATAGTTGACGCAGGTGGCCGTAGTCGGGGCGCTCTTCGAAGCGGAGTCGTCGACAGTACTTGAGGTACAGTTGGAACTCGATCGGGTGGTTCTGAAATAATATTATTACAATTTATTAAAACTTTTATATTACATAGGTTTAAAAGTTTCTTTATAATGATTTATTAAAAAATAAATTATTTTTTCTTTTACACAGGTTTAAGTTTCTTTATA
>DWPF01000499.1:0-10970 GCA_018251575.1 Cecropterus bathyllus | reverse complement strand
CAGGTAACTTACGTATCTGATCAACGTATAGGCTACTTTTGATTGCTGTTGAAATTTTGCATGGATGTTGCTTACCTACATTCATTCAAAATTTCATGTAAATCGGATCAGTGGTTGTCGCGTGATTGAGTAACAAACAGACACACATTTATATATTAGTATATATATATATATCTCATATGCTACCTGCCTACTTGTGAACTATATTCTTGCAGTTGTCCTCTATGTAATGTTGTACGTTATTGGATATTTCTGGTATATAAACGGATAGGGGCAAAACATTTATTATTATCAAAAGGCTGGAAATTACAGAACAGATTTAGATGTCCATTCCCAAATATTAATTACAAATTTCACGGTACCTAGGTATTTCGTACCTCGGTTTGTCAAACGTACTTTAAAGTCAGATCGTGGTTTTCACAACTAATTAGTCGTGGAGGTATCCGTTTCCGAGATATTTACTCAACAATTTTCAATAATAGTTCCGCCCCATCGGAAGGGTACAGCGAATTTGCGGCCTCTCCCTCATTCGCTTTATTAATACAACACAATCGACACTCGCCAAATCACAAAACCATAGTATAATAAAGTAACCGAACGTCACACCATTGGTATTTGCGATATTATTTTTAACGTATCATTTAAATTACACTTAATTTCTTTATGACGATAACCTACAATTAAGTTATAGTAGGTCCATGCAATGGGAAAATCACCTTCTCGACAATCTGCGAAAAATCTAATCCGCCATTTATTTTGCGGCGGCCATATTGGAGCAACAAAATATTGATCATGCATAATTACATTGTCATCAGAACTAAAGATGTATTCCAAATTTCAGCTCCAACGGACAGTGAGAAGCGGGTTAAATTCTTGCAAAGGCTTGCATGAATTAACCAAAACATACCTACAAAAAATAAAGACTTTTAAAAAGAGGCTCGTTTGGAAGTCTATGTGTCATTTGCTCTAAGAATTTAAAGTATCGTAAAGTATGCCACGTGATTGTGAAACAAGATAAAATAACGATTCATTAATAAGTAGTTCACGTTCTGCAGTTGTGGGGATTTCAGTTACCTTGTTTGATGAAATATATCGAATTTATTGTAAAGTTATCCGGTGCTAATTAAATTTGTTACGCTTAATTGTTTAGACATAATTAACGCTATTGCATTTGCTTGTTTTTTATATGAAGTGTTCTAATTGATCATTACATCCTGTTTGCATTTGTCATTATTATTTCGTTTAAGGCATTTATGCGAAATTACTTCACTAAAATCTCAATGAATGATCTGATTAATTTGTATTCATTAATATGTTTCAGTCTCAGTTTCAGTTTATAATTCAGCAGTATGTTTGATGATTTTACACCTAAATATTCGCAATATCCATTACTTTACTGCTATTTGCGGATTATTCTCTAAAATTATTTATCAATCCCGAGTCAAAAATAATAAAAATGAATACTACGCTTATATATTTTTTTGGCGACGTCAATATTAATTTCCATCTTAATATATAAATAATTACGTGTCACGTTGTTTGTCCGCGATGGAATCCTAAACTACTGAACCGATTTCAATCAAATTTGCACATCGTGTGCAGTTTGATCCAACTTGAAAGATAGGATAGTTTAAATCTTTATAAATTACGAGTCACGTTGTTTGTCCGCTATAGACTCCTTAACTACTGAACCGATTTCAATCAAATTTGCACAACGTTTGCAGTTTAATCCAACTTGAAAGATATCTTAGTAGGTATATAATTGGGTGGAACAGTTTCATTTTTTAAAAAAGTGTTCCATTATCTTATCCCAAACATACACTTGCGTGATTCCGGAATACTCGAATTAGAAACTCACTTCGAGAAGCTTGTGAGTAATCTGTCGGTCGAAGAAATTATCTATCTACCTCCCACTGGTTTCAACCCTAATTTAACTTTTAAGGAGACGGATCGATGAAGTCGACGAACCAGAAAGTCGCGTAACCGATTTAGGGTTGGTAAATTGATAGGCGCTATTCTTACGTTACGCCTCATTCCATAATGGGTGAAGCTGCATGTTTTTTTTTTGTTTTAGTTACCGTATGTAGAGTTAATGTATTAGCTTCAATATTAAGGTCCGTTTTTGATTGAAAAAGTATCTATCTTCTGATCTGTGATCCAAAGTTCTTATTTAAATATTAGAAGTATCTACCTACGAAATATTAAAAATCTATCTCATGTTAAGCGAACACTAATAAATCCAGTTTTAACCAATTTTGAGCTAAATATAATTCCTATATAGTTTATCACGAACACTAACTCATAAGAAATTATGCGTTAGAAGACTTAAATTAGTATTGCCAAATCCCTTGAACTCGAACCACAAATTTGAACTTATGTAATTTTTTATACAAATATAACACTTCCGCTAACTTTCACAATATCAGCTTACTTTCAGTCGAATGCCATCCGAAAACTTTGATCATTCAATAATGTTATCAACACTTTAATTTAAAAATTATGAAAATATCTTTTATGACGCTCAACATAAAATAAATAAAAACAGTTACCTATATCATACAATTAAGTTTTCTATTCTGAGAGCTGTCCCCATCTACAAATTTATGTTTTCAACTTTGGTGCAACCATTTTTTTTAATGCGGAGAAATCCCCATGGTTACCCTTTTACCCGGGGGTGCAAAAGCCGCTTTCCAGCGTCCCGTGCGTCTGCGACGAAGCACCTGGGAAGATAGGTCATCTTCTCTGGCCCTTTCCGCCGCAGCCTTCGCGGGCATCACTGCTTCGCAGAAGAATCGCATCGCCTGCCACTACCTGCTACTCTCAACCATAGAACCACGGTCGGAAGCGAAAGGTCGGCCCCCAATACAGTGTTGGCACCTGGCTGTCGGCTCCCGCCCGATCCGACACAGATAGTGCAATCAATATATCAACTCCAATTGAAACAAAACTATACAATTGCCAAAAGATATTTTAAACAGTTGGATTAATAATAGTTCTACTTACAGAACTACCACAAATGTGCCATATATTATTATCATAAAGAGATTAAGGAGCAGTATTTATATATAAATTTTACCAATTTTGATAAAATTGGTAATTCATCTGAAGGTTATTAACTAAATTCTTTCCATACTTTATTCCTTCAAAAATATAGACGGGCGAATATGGGACAGTAATCACACATCGCTATATTTCTACTGACTACTACGTCAGTAGAAATATAGCGATGTGTGACTGATACACACGTTGTTACTTCATAATAAACTTATGCAGAACAGTCCGATCTCTAATATTTATTCACAAAAATAACTGGAGCAAATCTTTCCATAAGGAAGTCTATAGCTTTACAATTCTAGAACAAAACTTACGAAAATTATTAAACTTAAAAATAAAATAATGACAGACATATAAATTATTTTATGGAATCAATAATATTTTACAAAGTATTAATTATATCATTCCTTACATCCTTTACGATTATGGATAAAATCGATATAATGTGACGGTAAACGATTTCATTAGTACGGTACAACTCTAGTATTTATATAGCTCAAACCTTTAAATATGAAATATATTTAGTCATATTGAACAAAATGCCTTATGTTTTTGATGATAGATTTCAATTGTTCTGAGTAATTATTGTTTTCATAAAAACATTACCATATTATTTTAGAGACATTTGATGTGTTTATATTCATACAGAAGTAAATTTTACTAACGAGAAGATACCTACTATTTTATTGTATAAATTCATACAAAACACTATCAAACATTAATTAAGTACACCTTATAGATGTAATGTCTATTATATATCAAAATGCTGATTTTGTTCAGTCTGCTCAGCTGATTCAGTAGCCATAGCACACAAGAGTGTAATTGTCGATGTTTAACCAATGTAAAACACATTATTACGTACCGTATGTCATTTTAACGTTTTTCGGTACCCTGTACTTTAGATAACATTTACGCATGTAACGCCAAGCGAAACAGGGTAGCCTACTCAATAGACTTCTCTGACATCACGCTCAGTGTGTTTCGGGCGGTGCGGTGTGATTTTATCGACGACTAATGAATCGTGCTCGATCGCATTTCGGTTATATTAGGTTCGTGTTACAGAATACACCGCCCAATTTGCTTGGTCGAATTAGAATATATCTTTCCCTAATGCCCTTATGTGAATATTTTAGGGAATGACTCGAACAAGTTTAAAATTCTGTCCCAAGAATATATGTATTACATTGACCATCCGTGAGGTGACGCGGTCACCACACCGATTTGAGACGCAAGTGGTTCCGGGTTCGACAGATATTTGAATGAGATTAATTTAGATTCCTGTTCTTGGTGTTTGTGGGTATCCATACCCATACCCATACCCATACCCATACCCACAACACAATAAAAACTACTACAATAAAAGTAGTTTCGGTCTAAAAATAATAAAAAAGAAAAATAAATATAACACCAGTACCTTTTACTCAATATATTAAGTGTAAAATAATTAAATAGAAACTCATGTTCACTTCTACAACTCTTACCTACCTAAAATGCATTAAAGTATTGGTATAATTAACAAATAATCTGATTTAAAAATTGGATTACTAATGTCATGAAATAGAGTTTTACTTAGAATTTATTACATGGATAACAATAATAAGAGTTTACGTTCCGAGTGAAGTCAGTATCAAAAGGCATTGCCAACATTGCATTACCAATACGTAATTAAGTCTCGACGTACAATACATGACAGCGTTACCCGCTCTTTGGACGCGGAGCGCTTTTTGACGCAAAAAAAACCCTCCGAACCAATTTTGCATAATAACTTAATCTAACATGGCGAACACAAATCTAATTGGATTTCCTGTTTTGTCTGTTTTATTTGTGTTTCGTAACGAAACATGGAATAGGGTTCAGTTGAGTTTATAATGGCCTGGTACTAATGATGAGGGAAATTAATAGATTATGATTAAATCCTCTTTCTTATAATATAGAGCCTAAATGGGTACCTACTAGGTATATTACGTATTATTAGTTCCTATTGCTAACTATTGCTTATTAGAAATTGTTTAAAAAACAGTTCCATGCATAAGCATTTTGAGGTTCACTCCTAGACGTAGGTCCCCTTTAATAGGTTACCGCGTCTGGCATGTGTATTGGTGATATTAGTAGATATTGATGATAAGACAAGACGCTGCTACCAATTCGGTCTCGCCTTCTACGACATTCACGGAAAGAGAGGATCGCCACACAGCACAAAATCAGTTAATAATAAAAACCCATTTCAAGTTGCTATAAAGTATCATAAATTCATTTTTTCTTTTTGTATTTTTGCAGTAGCAAACGAACATATGCAGTCTATCTGGTGATGATAAGTAATATACCATGATGACAAGTGGTCACTGCCGCGCATAGATATCTGTACTATACTATCTGAAACCGATCACAAATTCGTTATCCGATTTACCTACACATAAGGCTATCTTATCCTAATAAGATAGCCTTATGTGTAGGTAAATCAGACGGCATCCACATAATTCCACCGAAAACAAAGAACTGTTCCACCCTAGAAATAGGTATGACGGTGGGTGCTACCAATTTACAATAATTGAGTTTTATGAAATTTTGCCATCGTTCAAAAAGTGCCGCCCGGGGCGTAACTTATTACTAACAACCTATAACTTTTTATTAACAACTTTAATCTCAGAAATTTTGGACCCGGAAAACAAAAGGAAAAATCAATTGTTTAGTTTTTCTTAATATTAGCGTCGATTGAAATAAATACGCATCGATATCGAACAGCATTTCACCCTTAACGAGTGAAACCGGACCGTATTGTTTCCATACCGGCCATTATTCGGATACAACTGAGCTGTCCGTGTTCCGAACATGGATGTATCATGTAACGTGGATCTTTGTTTTTGTGCTTTGCATGCGAGTAATAATCTTACACGTACTTGATATAAAAATTACATGTTTTATGACTGGTGAGATCTTATTTTAAGTGACTTGTGTGTATGTATATCATATATTTTCGCATGTGATAAATTTAGGAACTCCGTGACTATAAATCGGATTGTGACCGTTCTTTTTAATATCTTTTATTAGTTTTTTATTAGCAAGATTCCGTTACAAATCTTTCAACGAGATTTTTACCCACTTTGAAACATCGGATTAAGTTTAAACTTTGCACGCTTATCAAGGATTGATGACTTGTATAGTCATATTCTATATATATCTATTTATATATCGCACCCTAAAAATATTAAATAGGGGATGAATGTTGGTATAAAAGTCTAATTTTAATGCAAGGTCAATGATACGTAGTATTTAGCATAGTGATCTGATATAATGGAATATCAATCCCTAAGAAGGCAAAATACGGGAAGATGATTTTTTTTTAAAGTCGGCCAATTTTTTGCAAGGTCTAATGTAACTTCGTATTTGGGTATGTAGTTTTATATAATAACCCTTAAGGTGGTTAAAACGGACTTACAAGTTTGTTTGCAGGTCCACCAATTTCGATGCAAGCTCCATGTCTCAATATTTGGGTATGTGGAACATATATGTCACTATTTTTGGAAAATTAACCCCTAAGATGATGATGAGCAGTAATAGCCGAATGGTTGAAACTCGACCTCTCAGTCGAGGGTACCGTGGTACGAATCCCAGGCACGCACCACTGATTTTTCTAAAATTATGTGCGTATTAGAAGTTAATTATCACTGAAATACGGTGAAGGAAAACATCGTGAGTTCACATGACATAAGTTCTCAAAGGTGTGTGAAGTCAACAAATTCGCACTTGACCAGCGCGGTAGACTATGCCTGCCTGAAACTCTCTTAACCCGAGAGAAGACCCGTGCCCAGCAGTGGGACAATAATGGGTTGACGGTATTAACCCCTAAGAGGTGTAATAGGAGTTGAAAGTTTGTATGGAAGTCCGCAAATGTTAATGCAAGCAAAATGGAACTTAGTATTTTTATTTTTGGCTTGATGTAATGAAAGATTTATTTAAAAGAGTATTGAAATTCAATCCATAAGGGGAAGAAATAAGGGTTGAAAGTCTGTTTGGAAGTCCGTCAATTTTGATTCAAGCGGAATAAAATTTAGTATTTAACTTTCTGGTTTGATAGCTAAACTAAAAATTATAAAATAAATAATAGTTAAAAAAGAACTAAATACCACGTTTTTGTAACTAACTGAACTAAAAAATCGAAAATATTTTTTTATATAATTCTTTTTTAGCGATAATAAAAAAACTTTTTATCGTAATAAAGCGTAAGGTGTTTTCGAGATATTTTATAGTGAAAATAATAGCCATCTAATACCCCACGCATTTTTACGATAACAAGATTTTTCCTTATCGCTCTATTTTTAAACTTATAGAAAATAATTTCCGATTTTTAGTTCAGTTACAAAAGCATGGTTTCTACTTTCTTTTTAACTTATTTATTCTTGGTTTGCATATATTTCAACAAAATCTAGGTCATAAGCTATATGTGTGCCAAATTTCTGCGAAATCCGACCACTATTTTTTGCGTGAATGAGAAACAAACACACATATATGCATCCTCACAAACTTTCGCATTTATTATTAGTATTATATAAACACATTTGTTTTATTATAGAATGTAACATTGAAAGTAGTATCCGTCGAATCTTTGTGCAAACCAATATTTTTTTCTATCTTAAACATTACAGTTTTATGCCTGAGGAGTTAGCAACTGGAGTCAACTGAGAAAGCTTCCGTTTTAAAAGTTCATTAAGTACTTTGTCAACATTAACAACAGTCAGCTTATTTTATATTAGATACTCCTTTGAGTTCAACCACAAAAATTGTTTAAACTTTACGTTGAAACAACTGTAAACGAATTATATCGAGAGAAATATTTGAGACCGAGAGCTTATTAAATTATTTTGTTGTACTATTTATTTCAAAATAATGAAGCTCGCTTAGGCCCAAATCTTAGGTAGATCTTAACCGATCAAAGTATCAAAGAACTAATATGGTTTGCTGAGAGAGGCATGCACGTCATACCACAAACATGTCTATTCCTTTTTTTTTAATTTTTTTTTTTGGTGACGAGGGGAAACCTTCAACAGGTACACCGAAGTTTTAGGAGAGACTCCAGGTTATGTGGGATTTTTATCCAACCCCTAAAACCCTCCCGGTGGCATTCCTCAGCGCAGAGGACACCAGGATCTCAAATGGAATACACCGGTGGACACGTCTATTCCTAGCGTAAAGATTTTTGCGTTTCGTTGGAAGATTTTGGTTGCCGGCTCAATTAAATGAGTAGCACTAGTAACGCATGACATTGACTTCTGATAAAATTTGTATTCCATGTAAGGTTGGTTTAAGGTGTCTATGGGCAGCAGTGACCTCTTAACATTAGATAGACTACTCTATAGTAGTTTGCTAATTCAATGTTATCTAAAACAATCGAGCAACTATGGTCTATGCTTGTACATGTATTGTCATGGCCACAGTCTACAGAACAAGTCCATTGGTAATTGATATATACACGGTAAATATGGTCTGCTCATCCCTACTTATTATATAATAATAATATAATGTTATAAATGCGAAAGTAACTCTGTCTGTATGTCTGTTACGCTATCACGCGTAAATCACTGAACCAATTTAAATGAAATTTGGTACAGAGATAGAATTGACTTTTGGAAAGGACACAGGCTAACTTTTATTGCGATAAAGGGGTTGAAGGTGTTAAATAGGCGATGGAACTTTGTATGGAAGTTCGTCATTGTTAAAGATAAAACCATGAAACTCAACCCGATTCTTATGAAAATTAGAGTTAACCTATTGTGTCCGAAATAACATGATATAATGAAAAATTTGACCTTCTACTCCTCGATCCTGATGCAGGGTTACTGCTAGCTTAAACTATAATATAGAAGTTAGCCCTTTGTTGCTCACGGATATATTATCATATTACTCAGCAAAAACATACCATGAGCAATTTGACCTTCAACTCCTCAATCTTGATGATGCAGGAATACTGCTAGCTTAAACTATAGAAGTTAGCCGTTTGTTGCTTACGGATATAGTATAAAATAACTGACCAGAGATATATTATGAAATATTAACCTTCAACTCCTCAACGTTGGTATGGTGCATAGTTATTAAATGCTTAAATCATAGAAAATGGCATTTGGTGCTTACGGATAATTAAGATTACATTGCATATGACCATTTGACCAGGATTTTAACAGAAGTGCTGCTTAAGTCATGGTCTTAAAGTCTAGAATTAGGTTGACGACTTCAGGACAATGTACTGTGTATGTACTAAACGAACATGCAAGGGCTCGACATGTATTCCATGGTGGTAACTTAGGGTAGTAATATTCTATGCTATCAAGTAACTGAATATTTAATAAAAATAAAGTTTAAAAACTAAAGCCCGACTACTAAAACACGCTCTGAAAAGTACGAAACAAGAAAATAGTACTGATAGAGATTTCTTTAAAGGATAGACGTGATCGTATGCCACTTTGATTTTATTTTATCATTATAATGAATCTGTTTTTGCTACAGTAGGTGGCATACGACCACGGCTTTTTTTAAACAAATCTCTATCAGTATGACGAATAAAAATACGTTAAAATATAATACGTGTAAGTAAGTTATTTATTTATTAGCTAATAAATTTTTAATAGTTTGTACATTATAATTTCAGCGGAGACTATTTTCTTGTTTCGTACTTCTTAGAGCGTGTTTTAGTAGTCGTGTTTTAGTTTTTAAACTTTCTTTTTATTTAACTTATTTTGGAGTTATGTGAATTCATGTTAGGTATACTTATTGTACACAACGAGAACGCACAATCGCAATCTATCACACAACATAAGCGCGAAGGCATGACAGATTATATTATATGGGAGTTTTACCCAGTATAAGTGTTACTGTTACCGCCTTCATCAAGTGGAGGTACTCCCAGCCTATGTTGTTATTGTTACTGCTCACGTTTGGTTTTTTACATTTGATGCGTGATTTTATAAATTCTTGCGATTGTTAGGTGCTTGAAAGCATAGCCGTGAGCAATAGCTTATATTTGAAATGTGTTAAGAAAGCTCTTTCATTTGATACCCCACACATCATTTTTTTTAAGTTATTTATGTTAAGTCCCTTATCATCTGGGCCTTATAAATTAGTAAATCTCTGTTTAGGATTTTACAACCTAACTAAAGATATTTGCTCATTTTGCATTGAATGTTGTAAAGTTAGATCCTACCAGTATTCTAGACATAAAGGTTATTTGGTTAAAATTGACGAAGATATAAATTTATTTCATGTTACATTTTTTTTCAATGCGGGTGAAACCGCAGGCACAGCTATAAATATATTGATTTACGTGTTTTAGTGAACGAAAACAGCCTTTACAGCGAGCGTTCGTAATACATATTCCATTATTCCTTTAGTTGTGTTATGTGAAAATTTCGTTTATTCCTGGTTTTCTTAAGGGCAACCACTGGCATCGAGTAGTTAAATTTTTAATTGGAATTTGTTATAACCTGTAAGCCTAACATAGGTACAGGATCAAAGTTCGAAACCGTAAAGTTCTCATTGTTTCTAATGACCATGTTCTATTGGAAGCGTGTAACTATTGGCGAGGCCATTTTTAATATCATTCAGTACAATTACAAAGATATTAGGGCCTTTGGAAGTCAGCTGTTTTTTTGCTCATTTCGTAAAGCAAGAGGTTCTCGATACGACTTAATGAAGTTCGTGGTACATTACGAAATTATCCGGTCGCACCTCAATTTATGAAGATAATTTAAGCGGTATATTGTACGAATTTGAAGTTATTTCCACAATTCATTCCTTTTTACATAATTAGGAATTATTTTCAGCAATTTTCGTCCATTTATGAACCCGTGGACAAAATTTTACTGTTTTTTAGAAGTCCTACCTGAAGTCCGCCGCAAATGCTTTCTAATGATGATTTTACTACCCTT
>DWPF01000498.1:0-10975 GCA_018251575.1 Cecropterus bathyllus | reverse complement strand
CTCCGCGCCCCACTCGCCCTCCCTGGAGGAGCGCATCCGCTCGCTCGACGAGAAGTACGAGAAGTGGAGCGGTTCGGCGCGCGTGCCCGCCGATGCGCCGGACCGGACGCGCCTCCGTCACCGGTTGCTCGAAGTGGACATTAATGAAGTGAAGCCCTCGGAGGTAGTTCGATCGTTGCTCGCGAAACGGTCCGTTTTCGACGAGGACTCTGAGCGACTCGAGGGCGCGGCGCGAGCACCGAGCCCGACTGGGAGTCCGCGAGCGCGAGGTTCTGCGCCACTGCCTCGTGCTCTAAGGTATCCCTTTCCGTCGCACGCTCCGCCCGAACCCGACAGCGAGCCCGACCGTCCTGAGCGTTCCGAGCGTTCGGCGCGCCGCGAACGCCCCGAACGCGCCGCACGCTCCGGGGGTGTCGGGCGCTCCGACCGCCCCGTGGGCTCGCGGCTGGCTCGTTTGGACCGCCCGGAGCGACCCGCCCAACCAGAGAGGCTGCTCAAGGTGAACGAGGCTGACTACAGAATGGAACCACGAGGTCGACCAAGGACACCGTCAACAGACAAACTCCTGACGGATGTCTGTGACTCGAAGTCTAATCAACCCGTTGAGAGGGAACGGTCTGAATCTGATAAGGAATCTACGAGAGAGAAAAGAACGGATATAGGAAGATGGCGACGTGAATCATGTAATGCTAAAGATGAGGAAAAGAGTTTTAATTGCATCGACGCCGGAGACATTTTAGAAGCTTTACGAGACAATCTAAATAGTGATGCAATTATTTGCCCGGGTTCCCAGGACAGATCTCAGGACAGAGACGGGTTAAGCATAGGCGATAAACTACCTACCCCAGACTCATCTAATAAAACCAGTAATGATATAATCGAGAACTGTGTATCTTCGGAATCTTCTTACGTGTCTAAACCAGATTCGGAAATGATATCAAGAGACAAAACGAGAACGTCTTGGATCCAGAGCAATAGTAATCAAGAGAAGATTATGCAATCAGAAAAGTCAATTTTAAATGACAGTAGTAGTCTTTTGCAGTGTGATATAAGTTCTAAACTCGAATTGCCTTCCAAAGATGGTTTTAAGTCTAAAATTCTTATAGACAGTAAACCAGAGGAACCCAAAATTCAAAGTAAAAATGAAATTGACAGACACAAGGAGAATTCTATCCAGAACCATATTAATGAAGAGATTCTTTCTTTACAATTGAATGCGATAAACAGTATCGATCTCATTAATAAAGCTTCTGAATCCACTCATGAAATAAAACATAATGAAAGAAATGATAAAGATAAGCACAACCATATAGAAACATTTCAGAAAGATAAATTTGAAAAAGAAAATATTGAATTTGAAAAGTCTCACGACAAATTAAAACTTGTCAATAATGCATATTTTCATACTGATAAAAAAGTTTCCGACAAGGAGAAAAATCACGATGATGGTTTAAAAAACGAACGTGATAAAGTAAGGCAAAATAAAGAGAGAATAGAAAAAGAAAAACATGACAGCGAAAAAGAAAAAATGAAAACTTCTAAAATTAACAAAGCTGAAAAAATTGAGAAGGAAAAGAAGTCTAAAGATGAAACCAATACCCATAACCCACATATGGATAAACGAACAAGAAGATAGAAAAGGATCCAGAGAGGGCGGATGAGAAACATCGAGAAGCTGACAAACCTAAGCACGTTGATGATAAAACATTACGCCATGAAAATCACAGAAAAGATAGACATGAAAAAGAACGATCGAAACACAATACCGATTCAGAGTCATTCAATAAAATTAAGAAAGACGAAAAACATAAACATGAACGTCCTAAGAAAGAAAATAGTGATGTTAAGCGCGACAGCAAAAAGGATTCAGATCTTATTAAAAACCGAAAATCTTCTAAAGACGAATCTTCCAGAGACCTCTGTCGCAAAGATTCCACAGATTCCTCGGCATCAAGAACTTCTCACGATTCATCCAAATTACGAGATTCTGATAGCAATGACACAAGGGATGAGACAAGAATAAAAGGTAAATTATGTAATGAAATTTCTAACAAGCATGAACCTGAAAAAGATACCGCTATTAAAGCTCTAGAAACAGCAAAGTCAGAATCAAAACAAAAGCCCAAACTAGACTTAAAAGAAGATAAAGATTCAGATCAGAATTTTAAAACGAAGGGTGAAAGTAACCTTGAGGGCATTTCAACGCAGCAAAAACACAAAGCAGAAAATATTGAGAAACAAAGGCATTATTCTTTTGACTCTTCAGGGGTGGATTCTAAACGAAAAGAACGCTTGAATTCATGTTCTAGTCTACCATCTAATATTGGACACAAACGAAGAATGTCATCTCAAGATAGTCTCGATTGCATAAATGACGATAATAAGAAAAGTAGAAATGATGTTAAGTATCCTGAACGAAGAGATTCAAAAGATTCCCGAAGTACCGAGAGACATAAAACTACCAAATTCAATAAGGGTCATTTTGCTAAAATAATAGAAAGTAAAACAAAGGATAATAAGAAAGATCAAGTGAAACCTCCCGATGACACATTTTTGCAAATAAAAGATGTGGATAGTAAGGAAATGGGTGTTACCGATAAAAGCAAAAATTCAAAGAAAAGTACAAAAGAAGATAATGGCGAAAAAAGTCTGCCAAGCCCATGTGTCCAAAATATGTCCGAAGCATTACAAAATGATTTAGATTTTCTTGCCACTTTAGAGTTACGATCCAGTGAAGAAGATGAGAGACAAAAAGCTATGAGGAAAGAAATGAAAGAAAAGAAACGTATACAACAGTTACAACAAATTCAGGAACTTCAAATGCAACAGGATGCACTACAACAAGCAGAAATTAACAAAATGAGAGAAGAGAAAAAGTTTAAAACAGATGACAAGAAAAAAGACCTGGCTCGCGAAAAGCGCATGTCAACGGATAGAAAGAGCAAGGACGAAAAGATCGATCATAACAAGCGTAAGAACCGAAAGCCAGTCCAAAGCTCAGACACTTCGGATTCCGATGAACCAAAGAAACACTCAATTTTTGATATTGTAGATGATGGACCTACATATATTTCTATGTATGACAAGGTTAAAGCTCGGTCATGTAAAAATATGCAGAAGCAAGAAGAAGAAAAGCGTCAAGAAAAAATAAAAGCGAAGTTCAGTCAATTGAAACAAAGCAGAGCTAAGCGAGAAGAGAAGAAACGATCTAGTTGGGATGAAGATAGTGATTCTGAACATGAAAGGCGTAAATCTCACAAAACTTCTATCGACAGTTCCTCAGAAGACGATCATATTGTAAGAAATAGCAAGAAACGAGAGAAGTCACATATGCTGAGCATGGATTATGATCATAAATGCAACGACTACTTTAGCGCACAGAGTAATGAAGAAGATTCCCGAAATAAATTGTCACGGAAAAATTCTAGATCTCGGATTATGTCTGATACGTCAGATGACGATGTTACCAAACGAAATTCCAGTAAAAGCCCTGTGTTCGTGAATAGAATTAAAAGAGAAATTTTGTCCGATTCAGAATCAAACTTATCTAAAAATAAAGATAACGAAGGACTTCCCAAGGAATCATGTGATGATAAAATAAAAAGGACGTCTTTATTAAATTTGTTTGGTAAAAGTGACAGTGATGACTCAAAAGTGAAGTTAGGTTTAGACAACGATAATGATTATAAAGTTTCTTTCCCATCGGCAATATCTAACGAAATATCGTCTGAAACGGAATCTGTGTCATCTAATAGAAATACTAATGATCAGCGTAAAAAGCATAAAAAGAAACAGAAGAAACATAAGTTTTCATTTTCCGATGAGGAGTTTAAAATGGAAAATAGTCACGATACAACAGAAAGTGACATGAATTATAAATATTCAGATAAAAGTAGAAGACATAACAATAAAAAAGAAAAGCGGAAAGACAAAACCCGTGAGAGTATTGACGCGGATGATGTTCGTGATGAAAAGAATAAATTTAATAAAAAGGAGAAAAAATCGCCGAATCATTCGTTTGATATGGGCTCGGAGGTTTTATCAAATAATATTAGGAAGGATGGTAAAATGGAAGATATATTCGGACCACTCTCTGATGAGTCTGACAAAGAACATAGTAGTTTGATGAACAACAAATTAGAATTTGTATCTCATAATTATGAACCTATACTTAGTACAACTAATGAGAAATTAAATCAGTGTAGTGATGATGTCAAACATAAAGAAGATTTAAAACGTCGAAGAGAGAAAAAGCGTAAAGAAAAACGGTACTTTGGTAGAGAAGATGACAATAGTCTAGATGTAGATGCCGTAAGTAAAGCAATTGAAGCTCGATTGTTTGCTGATACGGCGATGAGTGATGACACTCGAACCAAAGTAGAATCGATTATTGATAATCTAACGAAAGCAAATCACAGTGATGAACAATTTACAGATAATATTAGGTCTGATGCTGCTAAAATTATTGATAAGCATACAGATAGGCTTAAAAGGGAAAGCAGAGACAGAGAGCGAAAAAAGAAGAAAAAGAGGAACAAAGATGATCGTCAAAGCCGTAAAGAACATCATCATTTTTATCATAATGATAAAGATGATATTTTGGACAAATTTGACTCCTTCGAATGTTCAAGAGATCTTGAAATTGTAACAAATACTATGTTATTGGACATCCCATTACCAAATGATGAAATAAAAGATCCCAATAATAAGACCGATGATTCACTTTTGCCAACCGGTCTACCTCGATTAACTGAGAGTCCTTCACATGTCCAAGCGAATGCTAATAGTGAATGTAGTATCAGTAAGTGTAGAACACCAGATATTATGATAGTAGATGATAAGAATAGTAATGAATATGAAGAAACAAAGTGCATTGAGGTCCATGATATACCAATGCCACCTCCATTTGAAAATGTCGTTCAGAATATATGTGATGTTCCACTTCCTAAAGATCCTCTACCAATTATTGATATTGAAACAACAAATACCGAATCAATACCAATCCCAAGCATAGAAATTGATGTAAGTAGTGAAGACAGCAATGAAAATGCGGTTCGCAGTATATCAAATTTGGATGAAGACTCTGAGAAGCATTCGGAAAAAGTTGATACACCTACATGCAAAGTTGATAAGAAATTGGAAGAAAAACCTAGGGCCATTATATCACAGGAGGAAACCGAAGATGCTGTCGCTGCACTCTTAGGAGAAAGTTTTGGAGGGAAGGTAGACACATTTTCTAATTGTTATGAAGAAGTGGAAAATAATCCTTCACTTCAAATTGAAATAGAAAGCACCACCATAGAGAGTGAAAATATCCTCGAAGAAGACGCGGAAGAGATGAGACAAGCCGTGCAAAATTTGAATGCCAGTGAAATGGAAATGAAACCTGATACACCCGTGTCAGATAGTGACCTTCTATTGATCGATACTGATACGGAAGAAGCAGAAGAAACACCTCAAGATGCTATTGAAAGATTACCAATCAACATCATTGCAACGAACCAAGCTCTTAATAATAATTCGAAGACAACCACACAGCCAAACGTACCCAAAACTAGTGACGTATCGAGTATAATCATCTCTAAGCCCAAGTCGACATTAGTGCATTCACTTAATCCTGAAAATGAAACTAATATCAAGTTGAATGAAAAAGAAATTAAGATTCCTCTTATTAAACGAGATTCCATTCATCATTTAACACCAATCGCAACGTCGACGGGAACACCTGTTATCACATCGTGGACATTGTCTAATTCTAAATTGGGGGAACCTCAAGTTATAAATATACCATCGAATTCGATCGCTAATAGAGATTCAAATGAAAATAAACCAAAACATATTACTGCCAATATTGTTCAAATTAAGGCTCCTCAAAATCAAAACGTCCAAATCAATAGTCCACTGAGGCCTTTGATTAATGCGAATCGTGTCAACGCCCCATATCAGGTGATAAATCAGATCATTCGTCCTCCGGTATCGAATATGCAACCTCCTACCATAAAGATACCGGAGCCGCATATACTATATCAAAAACCTCAAGGAATTGTCATATCACCTAGAATGACGAACGATCCCAAACTGCAGAGCCCGAAAGCTAGTACTCAGGGCGAGACCGTAACTTCACCACGTCTAACAAATATGACCGTTTTGAATACGTCATCGCCAAGTTTGAACCATGTTGGTATGACGTCGCCAACTACATTGCAACAGCGGTCTCCCGGTCAAGTGACGGTGGTACGCATGCAACAACCGCCACTCAGCCCCCTACAAGGCGTTCATGTACCACATGGAACAAGAGCCATGATGTCTCCCAATAGACCCAATTCCGTGCTCGTCCAAACTCAAGGATCTCCTTTACATTTTAACCGGCTACCTGTCACTCCAGTTCTGGCTCCAATATCGAAACAGATCAGTAACAGTAATTTAATCCAACAGAACAAATCTGTCGTTACTAATTCTGCTTTGATCCAGCAACAAAAACTGCAAAATAAAGTTACAGAACCAAGGAAAACTGATCAAAGAATTGGGTCAGAAGGTGCCAATGATAATGCTAAAATAATTTTGTCTCCGACTAGATTGCAGCCTACTACGAATGCCACAGTTTTGGCGCAGAATCGCCTTATTTCAATGCAGAATGCTGTTCATGTTGAAAAGATGAATTCTTCTTTACATTTGTCTAATAAAGTTTTAATCAATAGTAAAAGTCCTGTAGCTGATAAAAGGGAGAGTCCGATACCAAAATCTGAAAGCCCTTTTGGATCTCCGCCCGTAATTCACGTAACAGGAATCAATCATTCGGTTGCACCTATCATTCAAAATTATACAAAGCCAATTGTATGTACTTTACAGCAACCAAATGCTGTAAACAGAGGACATAATACTAATGTTATACATGCATTGAATTCGCAGCGATTATTGACAACTACGCCGATGACTAGTGTCATACAATTGGATGCTAGTAGAATGCCACCCTCGGTTTTATCTATGGCAACAATCAGACACCCCACAGTTCTAACAAAGTCTGATTCATCACATACATCTGCTATTACAACTTCGACTCTTTCAAAAGTTGTAATGACTCCTGTGTTACTGAAAACAGCCACCAATTCCAAAAGTTCCATTACAATGAATACAAAACTGGATCAAGAACACGCAGATAATAATACTCCCACTCCGAATAGTCCATTATCGCAAGAAAATGAAGAGAAAATTATCAAAAAACCAGAACAAGTTGATAAAGATCGAGAAATCATTAAATCTTCTGTGGCACCAGATCAATTAACAAAATGTGAAACAGATTTTGAGGAATTACTTAAAGACAATACAAATGAAATTAAAGTTACTAAGAATCCTGAAAAGAAACTAGAAATAAATGTTGGAAAATCCACAACTGTACTGACCCAATGTATCGAAAGACGGAATAGTATAGATGGCCGAGGAAAGGAAATTCTTACTAAGATAGAATCTAGTATGACCGAAGAAAAGATTAATCAAGATCCGTTGTTGGTTAATGATAGTAAAGAACACATTGAAAATAAAAAATCCATTAAAGTTGATGAGATTAAGTGTGATAAGGAGGAGAAAATTATTAATCCGACGGTTGAACAAACGCTAAAGGACGACTGTGTCAGTGTTATAAAAGATGAAAAATGCAATATACTTAAGAAAGATGAACCTTTAGAAAATAGTAATGTTACAAGCAATGGCGAAACTAACACTTTGTCGGATACCAATTCACAGGCGAAAGACGACAATAACGAAATTTTTGATTCATTATCCCTTGCATTGGACAAAACGTCAAGTGAAGGAAAACATTCGGATGAAAATGATTTTTGGTCTGCTAAGGAAGTGAATATAGAGTCCGTAATAAAGAAAGTCGACTCTTTGTGTAATGAAAGTTTGGATTTAAATGTAGAGAAGGAAGTAATTATAAGTAATGATACTGATGAATCAAATCTCACGGAACCGATAATTCAAAACGTTTCGTTTGATGAGCCTGAGTTGAATAAAGCTTTGTCTCAACCTGAACCGCAACCAGAACCTCAACCTCTCGTGGAAAACATTATTGCTGAAGAACCTATCATACAGAAAACTACAGGTACAGGCAAACGAGGAGGACGTAGCATCCGAGGGAAAAGATCAGAAAAGGTTCAAGAAAGAGTACAAACTCGACAAATTTCAAAACCTGCAAGAGGTACTGGAGCTAAACGTGGTCGGGGAAGAGCAAAAGTTGACAAAAAAATAAAAAGCTTAGTAAGCAGCAGTGTTAATAACATCCCTGGAGACGTGTATGATTTTCATGAAGACTCGGGCGATGAATCGGCTTCCAATAAGCCTGAAAATAGACCTCGTCTCATTTTAACCATCAAGAGTCCCCTGTCTGGCCAGTCTAATGCCACACCTACATCCACACTGAGTATAACACAAAAAGATGTAAAGAGTATTGAAAAACCCAGCAAAGACGATAAGATTGATGTCTTCGCGTCCCCATCGACGAATACCCGAAAATCTAGAAGACTTCAAGAGAAAGATGTTCAAAGGACAACCGTGGATGATGTCATTGACGATGTCATCAAAGGCTCTGCAGCGCAACCCAAAACTATCAAAGATCCTAAAAAAAGGGCTATTAGGCAGGCAACTGCTAAAATTACCAACGAAAAACCTCAGGGGTCGGACACCAGAAAGTCACCGAGAGGTGCGAAAAGAACCAGAGACCGTAGCCTTTCCGATGCGTCCATCGACAGTAACGACGAAGCCCCTAGGAGAGATGACATTGCCAAAGATGCGAAGGTGCCGAAGCTCGCGGAACCGATTGCTGTCGCTAGACCAGAACTTGAGCCACCTGTGACCCATCTGCCAGCGCCCGTGGTCACAACGGCCGCTCCAACTCCGACTCCAATTTCGGCCCCAGTTCCGGTTTCTGCACCGATTCCAGTTACGGTCACAGTTACGGTTCCCGCTTCCGTACCGGTACTCCGCACAGAGCCAGCCGTACCGGTTCCGATTCCGGTTCCAGTTTCGCAGCCCACTTCGACCCCCATAATGAAGCCTCCGAAGAAGATGATATCGGAAATCAGCGCGAAACTGGCGGGCGCCTTCGACAATGCCGTCGCCGCGACGGCGGTGCCCGCCGTGTCAATGGCACATCCAGATCGAATCGTAGCACCACCGGAGCGTTCGTTCGCGGAAGTGGAGCGATTAGCGCTACCGATAGCGCGCGACAAAGCGGAGCCGGTGCTTGTAATTGCCGGTGCGATGGGCGCGATTGTGTCGCTGCTGGCGACGTGGCGTTTGCGAGGCGGCTGGTCGACAACGTCCCCGGCGCCATGGTACCCGTGGGCGCCACGGAGGCGACGGACGCTCGCGGCCAGTCGCCCGCGCTGCCGCACCGTCCGCCCTCCACACATCGTCCGGCCGACCGAGCCACTCCTATCCTCGTGCGGTAAGTGACATTTGTTAAAGATTTTTAGTAGAAGAAGCGACGCATCTGTGACCAACTTCAGGTGGAAACCTTGTCTATGTGAACTTGCTTATATATATCCATTAGCGGCAGTGGTGGACTGCATGCTCGTTTGTTAAAAATATATAAGCAATTTAAAAAAAGACTACTGTTGTATTTCGAATTCTATTAATGTAGTCTATAAATATGTAATGGACACTTTTATTTCGACATGTGCAGAGGTGGCGATGGCGATATGGGTGTGGCAGCAGCGGGAGTGGCGGGCGTTGCGGGCGTGGTCGGTGGCGTACGCGGCTCCCGCGGCGCATACGCCGGCCCCGCCAGCCTGCCGCGCGGCGCTCATCACCCGCAACACGCGCAACATCCGCAACACCCGCAACATCCGCAACACCCACAACATCCGCAGCATTCGCCGCATTCGCCGCATCCGCAACACTCGCCGCACTCCCTCGCCAAGCAGGTGCCGGTCATCGGCCCTCATCATCAACTCAACTCTGGTATGTTTCTTGTACATTTGACTTGTTTGTAATAAAAATAGTTGGGCATAATGTTTTTTGTCGATTATCACATCGCACTGCGCTACGCGACTGTGGATAAAGATATTATAAGTGTATAAGATAAGACTATTATTTTTCATAAACTAAATACTATTTAATGTTTTAGCGTCTCGAGTCACCATCACGAGTGTGCCTGCTGTCAGCCCCCAGGGCCAGATTTCGCTGGTGAGTTAAAATTACTTAATTCTTATAATGAATTATACCATCTACTGTCCGTATTCGGTTATTGAACACTATGACAAACATATTCAGATATCTCATAATGATAATTCTGTTCATGCTACCTGGGACAGTCGGCCGAATTAGTTAGAAGTCCTCCGCCGGCACACCAGCAAACATCACCTATCACTTTGGTATATCAAAATGTAATAATACAATTATATGCGTTTATAATAATTAATTGCATTATTTATGTTCTTTTTGTCAAATATGTATTTTTTCTTTACAGGGCGAGAGAGGAATGTATCCTCATTTTTCACATTCACACTATCAAATGTATCAACAACATTTTCGAGCAACACAGGACCAGTGTCGGACTTCACCTTCACCATACAGGTAATTTTTAAATAAATTTCAACTTTCTTTTATTTTCTTTTTATAAAGTTTTATTTATCGAATCTCGCTTCCGCCCATGCTTATCACTTTGCGCTCTAGTCGCTCCTCTTAAGAGTCTGTGCAATTTGATGCAACCTCCGTTTATTGTGTATAAATGTATGGAGCATGCGCTCGTACGTACTGACCTAACAAGGTTTTGCAGTCAAACGCATATGGAATAGATTCGCTTTGAAGCGAGCACTCACCGGCTCTCGAACAAGTCCGCTGGGACGCGTGTAGTTATTAATATCAAATGGAATTCTATTTCAGCGTATACGTAAAATAGATAAATTTTATTTCACGCTTCATCCTTCAGACAATTATACTCTTACAATGTAGTGTTCGTGCCCCACGTACCCGGTGC
>DWPF01000497.1:0-10980 GCA_018251575.1 Cecropterus bathyllus | reverse complement strand
TTATGTAGAGTTGATGACAGTTGTCACTTACACTTTTACACTTACCGTCAGGTGGGGTGCATGCTCATTTGCTACTTCCATACTATAAAAAAACTACTACTGGTTAACTGGTTGAGAATTAAATTAGGCGTTAAATTCGTCATTTGTAACCCGAGAGGCTAAAATAGACGAATTTAACTGCCTAATAAATACAAAACAATCTCAAGGATGTATCAAGTCTACTTGTCCTTGTACCACCTGATAAATTACCTAGTACATGGTATTAATATCATGAAAAGCCATATACATACCCATAACGCTTTGTACATCATCGTAATTTATTCACAGGAATAAACAGCTTTTATTCAAAGGAAATTATGCAAGCAACCGCTTTGCTTATCCGATAAAATTTCCGATTTGAAAGAAAATCCCATTTGAAGCTGGGTGAGAACACGAGTATAGAGAGATAAGAAGTGACACTTATAATCAATTAATAAACAGAATGAGGTTCTTATACTAGTTTAATTTGTATTATAATTTTAAATATACCTAGTGTATTAAACATCGGCGTATTTTCTTCAGTGGGTTTCCAAAACTGTTTGCGTGCGCAGGTGGAATTTATTTCTATATATATCCTATTCTATCGACTTGCGACTTGCGTGATAGACGGTCACGGTTTCGGGCTGGACTTGATATATCAGACTAATGAATTTAAATTTTTTTCTTAGTCTTTTTATTCGTCTTTATATGGCTATTGCACATATGATACAAGAAAATTTCTATTATGAGACTATGATTGTCGAAAGAGTTTTTATTTACCGATATTCTTAGATATGTGTTACTGATTTCATAAAATGCCACATATTCTTCCAAAAATCACTATAATTTAAAATTACATCACACATTGTTTTTATATGCGAATGAAACCGTTAATAAAGAGTTATAATAGAAAAAAAATACAATAGAGAGTCTTCCGCAGTTTTCCTAAAGGTAAGCGCATCGGAATAATATTCGGTGATTTGCTAGTGAGGTGGATTAAGCACTTAAACTTTTATTCCCAAAAAGCAGTTTGCCCAGCAGTATAACATTAATAGGACGATTATTGGCAAGTGATCACTTAATAGTCATGACATAAACCAGTGTTTATGCCAAAGTTGTGAATTGAAAATAAATCAATGAGATTTACATTGACGGCGTCAATAAACGATTAGTGGATATTTTCTTGTGTGCGTGTAAGTCGTTATAATAAAAATTGGATCGAATTGATAATCTCCTTTTTGGAAGACTGTAGTGAAGTAATTATATATATAATTGTTATAAGGTTACTAATTCAATGCATTATTTTTTATTACATTCCGCTCCAGACCTATAAAAAGTGAGTCTTCTACAAAAGGGTGTGTTTACCAATTCGCACTAAGCCAGCACGGTGGACTATGAGCTGAACCCCTTTCGTTCTGAGGATACCCGTGTTCAGCAGTGGGACAATAATAGGTTGACCAATAAAATCAGCAACAGCCAATCTACATACCAGCTCTAATTCCTCAAGAATCATTTCTCACCGGACTACACCTAAGCAGTTGTGTAGCATAGTTGCCAAAGTAATTTTCACTTCGTCTCAATTCACAAAGCGGAGTGCTACAATGCTCGTATAGCTGGTGTTATAATGTTGTCGTCAAGTTATATCATGTTCAATTCTGTTTGAAACTTCAATTGTACATTCGCATGTAACGTTTCGAGAGCTACCTTAGTTATTGTTACTCAAAATTGGCTTTTAATTTAACAGAAGCCTTACTAACATTGGGTTTAAAATATAATAATTATACTAGCATTATTAATATCGTTTTAGAGCGCATAATTATGGATAGGAACCGGTCCACAAATCAGATATTAAATAGGATTAAAAGGCCTATTTCATCTATACTGAATACTTATTGTTATTTGAGTTACTTCTTGAATGTCTAAATTGTTTTCACGCTTCGGGTAAAGTTTATTTAAAAGGATAAAACCCGTGTTTGCATGCTTTTCATTATGTTCTAAGCCCACGTATGGCCTACTTTGTTCTACCCACTACCTGCGACTTCGGATCCACTTTGGCCTATTTAAGTAATTTCCGCTTAGTTTTAGCTCAAAGGATAGTCCCGGATATACCACTTAATGTAATTATGTGATGCTATGAATTTATGAGACGTGAATATATGGTTTACGGTTACTTGTCTATGCCTCGCGATATCAGTCGCGTATAAAAATGTAATGTAAATATATGGACTTTGATATAATAATGTAATAATTATTTAAATTAAACCCAGTAATAACTCAATGACTCGAAGTCAACCGTTTAAAAAAATAAAATAAATAAAGTTATATAGAACGTCGACCGATTTTTGTAAATATTACATTTATAAGAAGAATAAGTCGTTTAAGTAAATACTACAGTGTTACTTATTTACGGGCACAATTATAAGTATTACCGTACGGCTCACTTATATATAAGGCGACCATTTTAGTCCTCGGGAGTAGCTTGTAGTGTAGCGTTAGTACTTGAATTAAATCACAGATCCATTATCTGTGATTTAATTCAAGTAGAAACTCTGTTCTGTATGACGTCACTTATAGATGTCCATGGGTTACGGTGACGACTTACCATCAGTCAAACTGCTTCTAAAATTGTTATTTTTTTTAAATATCAACAAATCTAGTATGACCCAGCACCAGCAGCTTTTTTTCTCTTACAGGATTTATTTACGGAGCAAAACAATCGCCTCCAGAGATACGGCCACATGGAGGTCGATGCATTCCTGCCCTCCATCGCCGGCGGTCTGCTCTACATGACGACGCTAGCTACAAGGATCTCTAAGCCTATAGCTAGCTTTCGCAATTTGCCGCACCCGTAAGTACAGCTGGGTGGGGCAAATTGCGAAAGCTGATTATTTGCTTTCATTCTTCCTAGAATATCTAAAATGTTTGGGCCAAAAAGGGTACAATTTTGGCTATTTTGAATAATGGCTTTATCACTATAGTTCACTTAAATAGTAGATGAATACATTACTTTGCATTGATTTGGCGTAGATAGAGTTTCACTAAATGGAATTAGAGGGATTATTTAAACACTTTTATACATATGCACGTTAAGCTTTACAAGATTGTTGGCCCGATATACTCATACTAACAAAGTTTACTTAAATATAAAAATAAAAAGATAATTAAATAATAAATATAAAATAAAAAGTTATCTAAATTTATAATACAGGATAAAGGAAACGGATGATGCGGTAAAAATTTTTGCTCGATACGAGAAACTAATTGATGATATCAATGAGTTTAAGAAAAAATACTTTGATGATTGGGCTGCGAACATCCCCAAGTTAATTGAAGACAAAACGAATAATACTATATTATCTCGACAAGGATCGGATCTAATTTTAAATTTTAGTCCCGCAGTAAGTATTTCGATTAATTATTGCTGCTTTTTAAAATTTATTAATGAAATTGGAATCTAATTTACGCAACGGTGTGGTTACGTAAGGTATAGTGGCAAATTGGTACTATAATAGTATTGTTTGCCATATTTTAGCTTTTAGATCTAATGAAGGAAGTTCACCACCTGCGCACTAATCCTGATGTACAACATTTATTGCCCAACGAAAGCAAGGAGTTATATGAAAAACAGGAAGTTTACAGACAATACAGGATTAATCTCGGCATTACAATTGATTGGTATAATCAAATAAGAAAAAATAGTCAAAAAGTAGAGTTCGATTTAGTTGAAGATGAAATCAAAGCAATTGATGAAAGGATTGAAATGGCACAAAACGAGTTGAATTGGAATTCAAAAGGTAAAACGAAAAATATTTTTGTTATCGATAACAGTAATACTATTTTTACATGTTTAATTGAGTGTAATTGTACGTATTTAAAGATCTCTGGAATTGTTTACAAGAACTACATAAGTTAGTAGGAAGTTTGTACGAGCGTATGTCAAAAATTCAAGATAATTTAAAGGAAATGAAAGATATAATGAAAACTTGGTCTTCACAACCATTATTTGAGAGAAAAGAAGGCAAAAAGGTAAGGAAAATAATTCTTCCTGTTTGCGCTAATATAAATATATGATTAGTTATTAATAGCGCATTGAATATTTGATTGTAGGATACGCTTCTAAATTTAGAAGATCGTAAAGACAAAATAAATAAACGATACAGTGATATTCGTGAAACAGCAGATCGTATTAAAGTTTTGCTTAAAGAAAACATGGAAATGTTTAACATGCAAGATAATCAAGAATATGATATTTGGCAGTCATACGTTTCATTTATTGACAATTTACTGGAAGAAGCACTTTTTAAGTGTATTGCTTGCAGGTAAATAAATAAAAAAAGAAAGATGATCAATTGTGTCATACATCATTTAAAGTTTAAATTGGAATAAACAAATGATTCAATTTTTAAATTTCAGTTTAGGTTATATATCCGAACACATGAATCCCAAAAATAAACTTGCTCCATTATTCGAAGCTCAACTAGAACTATGGGAACCTGACATGGTTTTTGTACCAAGTTTAGATCCGAATGATGAGAAAGGATTCACAGCAATGATTGACAATCTAATAAACGATATTTTGAAAATGTCGTCATTGATAGAAAGAATAGACTCCACGAAAGAAGAATCATATGAAGATCAAATTATAACTAATGATGACATAGTAGAAATGAAAGAGGACATTTTAAATGGGATAGATAGAGTTATTGAAGAAGCAAATGATTTTTGCAAAACATTCGAGAATTATTCGTACCTTTGGTTAGAAGAGAGGGATGCTATCATGGAAGTTTTTTTAACTTATGGCAGGATTTTGACTGCTGAAGAAATAGACAGAATTGGATCGGAAGACAAGGACGTCCAAGTACCAGTACCATGCCCTCCAAAAATGGAAGCTTTCAGAGAACAAATTGATCATTATGAAAACCTTTTCTTGGATATAGAGGATATGGAATCGTATAAAGTATTTAATTCCTGGTTTCAGGTATTCAACCTAATTGCTTTAATCGTAATTAAGCAATATATCAAGTTTATTTTTAAAAATTAAATTGTTAATATTAACAATACTTTACATTATGCTTATTTCATAGGTGGACATTAGACCATTTCGTCAAGCTCTTTTGAATACAGTTCGAAAATGGGGAAATATGTATAAGGAACATTTGGTCAATAATGTGACATCTAGTCTTACTGATCTAGGCAATTTTATCCGTAAGGCCGATGAAGGTAATATATTATGTGACAGAATTATAATATTTTGTAAGCCATTACTTATTTAATTTTACATCAAATGTTATAGGTTTACTTCAGCCCGTTCCAGAAGGCAATTATGAAGCTCTTGTTACTGTAATGGGGTATTTAATGCATGTTAAAGACAGAACTGCAACAACAGATGATATGTTCCAACCCTTAACAGAAACTATAGAGTTACTTAAATTTTACGATATGGACATTCCAGAAGAAGTCAATGTTCTTTTGCAAGTTAGTATTTTTATTGAAACATATCAAGAAGGTTTAAAAACATTTATACATATTTTAATAACATTTTATTTTATTTCAAGGAACTACCAGAACAATGGCAAGCAACAAAAAAACTCGCTTTGACAGTAAAACAACAAGTTGCCCCGTTGCAAGCCGCTGAAGTGTCTTGCATTAGGAAGAAAATCACTACTTTTGACTTACACGTAACATATTATAGAGAAGTTTTCAAGAGATATGATGTATGTATTCATAAAATCTTCCTTTATATTATCTATACATTAATAAACAGGTCGGCGTATACGTACGTGCATTATTTAGAGTAGTTCCTTCACGTATCGTGATGATAGAAAATTTGTCGAATGCATTTTTCATAGCGATACGTGCATTGGAGTAGTGGCTTAATTTTTAATATTGTTTTCATTTTATACTTAAAATAATGTTTAACAGTTCTTTAAATACGAGTGCGACGATCCATATGCAGTAATGTCGAGGGTTGACAACGAAATGCTGCATTTGGAAGACGAAATGAAGAATATTCAAGAATCAGGTTCGTTATTTGAAGTGAACGTGCCAGAATTTAAATTATTGAAACAATGTCGGAAAGAATTGAGGATGTTGAAGGTAAATTTTAATATTATTACAAACGAAATAAGTAGAAAAATAAAAAAAATATTGATTTATTATTTTTTATTTCCCTACTTATTTCGTTATTAATTTAACTTGAATTTTTAGCAACTTTGGGACTACGTTTATATAGTTAGAACTAGTATAGAAGATTGGAAAACAACACCTTGGCGAAAGATTGATGTAGAAAACATGGATATTGAATGTAAGAAGTTTGCTAAGGAAATACGTTTGTTGGACAAAGAAATGAGAAGGTAGGATAACATTTTCCAGAATAAAAGTGATCTGTAATGTAGTCAAATTATTATAAAAAACTTAATGGTATTATTTCAGTTGGGACACGTACATTAATTTAGAAGCTACTGTGAAAAATATGCTAACATCTTTGAGAGCGGTTGGCGAACTTCAAAACCCGGCAATAAGAGAAAGGCATTGGGACCAATTGATGAGAACTACAAAGGTAATTTCTTGCTTAGATCAGGGAAGATTCGGAAAGATTGTAAATTATTTCCAGTGTAAATATTTGGTGTAAATATCCAGTGTAAATGTAAATATATTGGATTGTTAATGGTTTTTAATTTTACTGTTATATTATGCAATTTGCATGTTTGTGTGCATCATGATTTATTTTAACAATGGCATGCGGATATTCCTTTTCTGTTCAAATTTATTTTGGCTCGTGCAGAATGTTATGACTGCAAAAAAGGGCATGCCATTACGTTTATTGTACATAAAAATCTCAAAGATATTTTTGAATGTGTGGAATGTGATGTTTTGGGAATGTAAATATGTTTATTATCCACAGAGCTTAGCTGCATTACCACCTGAACTCACTGTAAGTATGACCAAGCCTAGAGTTTTCTGTAACCAAAGTCCGTATCTCACGTGTGTCACATGCTTACCTGTTTGATGTTTTATTTTAATGTAATGCCACGTGTACAAAGTTCAAAATTATTTACTGTTTTTCCTTAAAATAGATTTAATATAGTCAGTCATCATGTATTATATCAAATTCCTTTATACGACTTAGGTGAGAATCGTTATGGATAAAAACACTACTCTAGCAGATTTATTAGCTCTGAATCTGCATGAATGTGAAGACGAAGTGAAAAATATAGTAGATAAAGCTGTAAAAGAAATGTCCATGGAAAAAATCCTAAAGGATCTCAATACTACTTGGAGTGGAATGGAGTTTGAACAAGAAATTCACACAAGAACTGGATGTGTTCTATTAAGGGCAAGCGAGGAACTTATAGAAACTTTGGAAGAAAATCAGGTAATAAAAATATGCAAACTGATTTGAAATTTGATACATGATGATACTTTTTAACCTCCGTTATCCCACTGCTGGGCAAAGGTCTCCTCTCTATCCTACGTCAGGCCTGCCAGTGATATGATGATACTTAACTAACTAAAATGTAATTAATTCAGGTGCAACTTCAAAATCTTATTACTTCTAAGTTTATTGCTCACTTCTTAGAAGAAGTGTCAAGCTGGCAGCAAAAACTATCAATAGCGGATCAAGTCATAACAGTGTGGTTTGAAGTTCAAAGAACTTGGACTCATTTAGAAAGCATATTCATGAGTTCAGAGGACATACGAAAGCAACTTCCGGAGGATTCAAACAGGTTTGACAGAATAGACGCGGAGTTTAAAGTAAGTAGTACGCTGATCCCTTTAATTTAATTAATAGGGTTAATTATACTAATGTAATATTCATTTATGGACAGATACTATCAAAAGATATGGCCAAAACGCCAAATGTTGTAAAAGGCACCAACAAAGAAGGCTTAGTAGCAACACTTGACAGCTTACAAAAGGACTTAGTGATATGTGAAAAGGCGTTGGCTGAGTATTTGGAAACCAAAAGACTTGCATTCCCGAGATTTTATTTCGTATCTTCAGCAGATTTATTAGACATTCTATCAAATGGAAACCAAGCAGATTTGATTATAAGGTCAGAACGTTACATTAAGATATATAATCAAGGTAAAAGATTTGGATATATAACAATAACAATTTAATATATAACAATTTAATTTTTCAGGCATTTGACTAAATTATTCGATTCTATAGCTAAACTTCAGTTTATTGAAAATGATAAACCGGGCGAGAAAGTGGCCAAAGGCATGATAGCCAAAGATGGTGAACTTGTACCTTTTCATGGAACTTGCGATTGTACTGGACCGGTAGGTGCAATGTTTAAACTGTTTTATAATTATTACTAATAAAAATATAATTTTATAGAGGATATGATAATATGCAGGTCGAAATTTGGCTAAATCGAATGCAAGATATAATGAGGTCAACAATTCGTCAGTACTTTGGGGAAGCCATAGTATCGTATGAAGAGAAACCTCGAGAGCAGTGGCTGTTTGACTTTATGGCACAGGTGTCCCTATGTTGTTCACAAATCTGGTGGACTACTGAAGTAAATATAGCTTTTGCAAGACTAGAAGAAGGATACGACAATGCTCTCAAGGATTATTACAAAAAACAATTGGCTCAACTTAGTACATTGATCACTTTGTTAATTGGAGAACTTAGTAAACAAGACCGTCAGAAAATTATGACCATTTGTACGATCGATGTACATTCTAGAGATGTTGTAAGTAAACTGATTCAGGGTAAAGTGGAAGCAGGATCGGCATTCCAGTGGCAATCGCAGCTACGACACAGGTTCAGAGCGATTTGATTAATAAATCATCTGCACCTAATGGTCACAGGTTATTTCACTATTCATGCTTTATCAATTGGCAAATACATCATAAATCATTGCACTCATTTTTATCTTCATTTTACGAATTTATAGCCACACATATCATCAGTCAAATATTCAGTTAGTCGAACTATTTTCAGGTGGGGTGATAAAGAGTCACATTGTTTCGCTAATATCTGTGACGCCCAGTTTACATATAGCTACGAGTACTTGGGGAACACTCCAAGATTGGTGATCACACCATTAACCGATCGTTGTTACATTACTTTGACTCAGGTATACTTAATAAATATAAAATATGATAATCATATATTATATTTATTATTCGATGATAATGACAAACCGATTTTTGATTTTAGTCTCTACATTTAATCATGGGTGGAGGACCAGCTGGTCCGGCTGGTACAGGTAAAACTGAGACAACAAAAGACTTAGGTAGAGCTTTGGGTATTATGGTTTACGTATTCAATTGTTCCGAACAAATGGATTATCAGGTCAATATTATTAAGATTGGATGTAAAAATTGTAATTATTATATATGTCTATATCTATCATAATGAATGTATTTTTTGTTTTGTAGTCGTGTGGCAATATTTATAAGGGATTGGCACAGACAGGCGCATGGGGCTGTTTTGATGAGTTTAATAGAATATCCGTTGAAGTATTGTCCGTAGTTGCAGTTCAAGTTAAATCTGTTCAAGATGCTATACGGTAACATAAAATATTGGTATTTTATTTTAGAATTATAATAGTCTCAGTACATTTCATTAATAAAATTATAAATATGATTTTAGTGACAAGAAAGAGAAATTTAATTTCATGGGTGAAATAATTGTACTAGTACCAACAGTTGGGATTTTCATAACTATGAATCCAGGATATGCTGGTAGGACGGAATTGCCTGAGAATTTAAAGGCTCTCTTCAGACCTTGTGCCATGGTTGTTCCTGATTTTGAATTGATTTGTGAAATCATGTTAGTTGCTGAGGGATTCCAGGACGCCAAGATACTAGCGAGAAAATTTATAACATTGTATACTTTATGCAAAGAATTGTTATCTAAGCAAGATCATTATGATTGGGGTCTACGTGCTATTAAGTCTGTTCTTGTTGTTGCTGGTTCTTTAAAGGTTAGTTCATATTTATGTGTTATATTCTTAATAATCATGTATTACCTAACATGTGATAGAAATTGTCTAAACATTTTTAATTCTTATCAGAGAGGCGACCCGGGTAGACCTGAAGAAGAAGTACTGATGAGGACACTTAGAGATTTTAATATACCAAAAATAGTAACAGATGATATGCCTGTTTTCATGGGTTTAATTGGGGACCTATTTCCCGCTCTGGAAGTCCCAAGAAAGAGAGATTTAGAATTTGAAAGGACTGTCAAACAAGCTGCGATGGACTTGACGCTTCAGCCGGAAGACAATTTTATTCTTAAAGTAGTTCAATTAGAAGAATTACTAGAAGTACGTCATTCTGTGTTTATAGTTGGTAACGCGGGGACCGGTAAGACCCAGGTGTGGAAAACGCTTTTTAAAACATATCAGAATTTAAGAAAGAAACCCATTTATAATGATCTAAATCCAAAAGCGGTCACTAATGATGAATTGTTTGGTATTATAAATCCTGCTACAAGAGAATGGAAAGATGGGTTATTCTCAGTCATTATGAGAGATCAAGCAAATATCGTAGGAGAAAATCCTAAATGGATCTTGTTAGATGGGGACATAGATCCAATGTGGATTGAGTCCTTAAACACCGTTATGGATGACAATAAAATATTAACTTTAGCTAGTAACGAAAGAATTGCGCTAACACCAACTATGAGACTCATGTTTGAAATTTCTAACCTTCGTACTGCGACGCCGGCTACTGTTTCAAGAGCTGGAATTCTATACATCAACCCACAAGACTTGGGTTGGAATCCGTACGTATTATTTCATACATTATTTCATACATTCATATATTTTGTAAGTTTTGACAAAACAATCATGACAAACTATCATGTTAATAATTCGTATCATTCAGTGGTAACCAAATAATAATAATAATAATTTATTTCGGATAGCAATCCATACTTTTTGTTAGTTGAAGGTTAGGAACAATCAGATAAGTTATTTTGAAATTATATTTTTATATT
>DWPF01000496.1:0-10993 GCA_018251575.1 Cecropterus bathyllus | reverse complement strand
AATAACGAGAGACTGGGCCGCCTTCGTTCTAGGGCGACTCTACCATATGTTAGGCAAGAAGAGTAAACTGGCACTTCGTCATAATGTGACCCGTTATAAAGTTTGTGGAAGGCCCATTATGACTTACGCCAGTGTAGTCTTTGCACATGTAAAGCTAATTGACAGATATCAATAGCTTCAAAATCGATTCTCGCGCATGACCACGGGCTGCCCCTGGTACGAGCGCAATTTTGACATCCACACATATCTTGAGCTGCCCACCATCGCTCAATACATGAAGCAGCTTTCCAAAAGCTACTTTGATAAAGCATCCTAATCAGCTTGTTGGCAAAGCAGCCAGTTACTTTATAGGAGAAGCTACTTGTGACTATTCCTACAAAAAACATTAATACAGTGTTGAAAGGTGAGAATCGATAGTCGATATAACATAACAGTCGATGTGTAGTTATCTCATTCTCGTTATACATTAATAAATTTAACCAGACGGCAAATATAATTCTTTTTCGAGAATAAAATAAATATAGCAGTAGTTTCGAAGCGCTCATGGCTGGAAGGAACAACACAGGGATATATGGCAATAAAAATGTCATTAAGATATTGTAATGGAGCGCTCAGTATAAACGAGTGCATTAGTATTTTTGTATTTTTACGTAAAATAACGCCATCAATTTGCGCGTATACAATAGGGACGATGCCAGCGAGGGTCGCAGGTCCCGCGGCGCACCCCACGCTGCGCTGACGGCACACAGATCTCTAATTGATACACTAAAATAAGTCATGTTATATATAAAATTATTTAATACGTTATGCTTTCTAGGCTTGTTTCTGATTTTAATGTATATCTATACTTATATATAAAAATGAGATGGTGTATGTCTGTTACTCAATCACGCAAGAACCACTGGTGCGATTTATATGAAATTTTGCATGAATGTAGCTCATTTAACTGGTCAGTTTATGGCGACTATTTTAGGGACGTCACTACACCCTTTATATATACGAGGTTAACATTTAATTATCTATCCGGAAGGTCCTTATCACTTTTTATGTACATACCTCCAAGAGTTAGCGAGTAAAACCTATTTTTTTCACGTAGCGAATACGGCTACTTCAGATAGTAGTTTATAAAAACTTGACTCCCAACAACTACCGACATGGCTGGCATGATCTTGCTGCCGATGGGTCTGCCATGCAAACAATCCACGACGATAAAATTATATCTAAAAACCCTATTTAGTTTATATTTTGCGCGAGCTTAATTATTTTATTGACTAACATTTAGTTAGTTTAGTAGCAGTAATATTACAAGTTTCTATATGTTGAATAAAATTGCTTGATTATGAATATATATTTATATTTATTCAGGGCGGTAGATGCATAGTGTACATAGCTACGTAGTTGATTGTTTTTATTTTTGTGTAATAAATCTCATAGCGTAGACTAGAAATAACCTAATAATTAACAAAACTGATCCTACATTCGAGTTATAAGTATCGATATTTCCTTTTTTAGCCCCTTAGAGAATTCATATAAATGTGTAGCCCTCATTCGACTACCGAGTGCCAATAGTCAGCCAGGGGCAAGTATCTACAGAATGCGTGTAATTATTTATTTGCTCTTCGATCCCTCGCTGTGCCCACTACTCTTTCAATGGCCAAACAAATAAATGCAAAGAGAACAATGCTCAAAATGCATGGAATGCGTACTTGCGTACTTACTGCGTTCATGAATATTCTAAATAGAAAATATACCCCTGAAGATGCAAAATATGCAAAATATTAATAAATATGTGTGTTTATTAAAATAATAGACATTTCTTCGAGGAAGATTTTGCAAAGAAGAGCATGCATGATAATCTCATCACAATGAAAGAATAATCCGCCATTTATGTTAGTGTAATTTTCCGGGTAGGAAGGATTAATTCTTTAATATTACAATAAAGGTTCTTCTTGCATAGGCATATTGGTTTTCTATATACCTATCCCATTATTATGTATTTTAAATGAGGTTAAGTTTGTATTTAATGCAAACTAATAAATAATTTATTAAATTGTGACAGTAGTACTTTTATATAATATAACTCATACCTAATATATATAAATAGCTATATCTAATAATTACGGAACTTTCAACAGTTTTTACTCTGCCGACCTCGACGCAGGTAGAGAGAACGTTTTTAAGCTGTGTATTTTAATGAATAAAAAGCTAAAATGGTATCGGTTTTCAGTCAGCCTTTACAAAACATAAAATGCACAATAGCAAACAACAAAGCCGGAGACAAATATCTCGCACTACGTCGCTACTATTTTGACATTTTAATTTCACCCTTGCTCGAAATCCGTTTTGAATGGCGACGGGGGCGCGTTGAGCTCTCTTGATACTTGTATCAAAGTCTCACCCGGCCTTGATTGACGTTTATCGCTCGGATTAAAATACAATTAAATCTAATTTTAAATTGTTAACACATTTCCAAAAGTGAGCGATGAATTTGATTCTCCTTTTTAGACGTCATGCGTCAGTGTGAAAGGATATTTTTGGCATTGATACCCTTAACTTAAAAACAAGTAAGTAAAATACGCAAAAATATATCTACATATAATTTGTGATTTTACGTTCAAATTACGATATTTGCATTAATTTTAAGAGACGATAGTTGGTAAAAGTGAATGAGAAAATAAAAACGATATGCAACTGATGGACATCAGTTGCATATAGAATATTATAGAATAATATAGAATTACGATAAAATATATTTTGTGTTGTGCCTTTAGTTCTTAGTGCTTACTTTAGTGAATAATCTTTTATTTGTGATCTGCGTGATTTGTTACTTGTGATCTGAAAAAAAAATACCAACTCTTAATTTAGTTGTGTGGGTTATAAAAAAAACTGAATTAAAATAAAAGTTCTACTCAAAATTATTTGCAGTATTTTTTATCATTTCACTGTAAGATTTCACTTAAGATTAAATCGCATTTTTCATTTGCAGTCCTTAAACTACAGAATAAAGTGATTGATTTGAAGTTGTGTTCCGATATATGAGATTTAACAACTACATCTAATTTGTGTCAATCACTATTCTATTGTATGGACGTCTACGGGCTGCCTTTTTCCCGGAGTAGGCCATTTGCCGTAATTAAAAACTGGGCCCTCGTTCACAAAAGTCAATCGGGAGATTAATGTTCGACGTGAGCGTACCGTTTCCGAATTACACTTTTATGCTCTTTGTAGAGACTCCTATTAGTACGTCAGTTTGTAAGAGATTAAAATCTAAGTCCTTTGTAATATATATATTTACAGCCGGTGTTTCTAAATGAAACGTCAGTCACATGTTGGAATTACTATTATCAGGTCACAATACTTGGCTATTTCAATTGTACGAGTATTTTTGGGATTAAAACATGGATCTAGAAGTGCGTTTATAAGTATCTACTAATTTACTCATACTCATTTCCAATGCGCGGTGGTTCTTGCACTACTATGGAAGGGTGTGAATGCCGGCTGACTTACATACGAGGCGAACTTCTTATTCCTCAGTGGTGGCAATGCGTCTCTGATCGCCTAAAGGTAGAGTCTTTGCTCTATATTTCTGGCATTTCGATGGAAGAGTGTGGATACCGGCAGACTTACATACGAGCTGACCGTTATAGGCTTCAGGAGTGACAATGCTTCTGTGATCTACTTGATGTAACCCTATTCTATATAGCAATGACGACTTACTAACAGGTGTACTTGCTTACTTGCTACTTTAATCTTAAAAAAAAATTCCCAGGATCTAAACTACATTTACCCTTTAACCGACCAGGGATATACATGGATTAACCATGACGTTTTCATTACAAATAATAACTTTTATCGCTTCCACAAAACCAATTTCATGACTAAATTTGTTTGCATTTTCGATTTGCGCAATTCTTGATATGCGGTGTGTACAGTTCTAACGTTTTTCGTCTTTTTCTGTGCGATATTAAATCTGTAGTGAGTAAACAGGATGGCAAGCAATCGTTTTCTAGGGTCGTGCCGGTCACGCGGACCAAAGCAACCCTTTCACATCGCCTGTGACTAGTAAACGATAATTTGATTTCACGGACATCCGATGATTTATACCAGTGCCTTATCGCTCCATATTTTACCGATTTAGTCTTTTTTTCCCCTACATGCGTGAGTACAACTTTATCCCTACTTTAAACATGAGCGTGACATACGATATTTTTTATTATTAACTGACGGGTAATCCGGCAAATAAGACATTGAAAAGATAATATCTTAATATTAAATGATAAAACATTTACAACGAAACTGCATAAGTTCTTTAAGAAAATGTAGGATTTTTTTAATTCAGTCTATTATAAGGACTGTTTTATGTTGCATTCCTAAAAATATTTATAAAATGTAAATATTTCATAAAATAATGACAATACATACAAGTTAATAATGATTTGAAAAGGCATCACCGTCCTTTGACCCCGGGTGGGTGATTAATTTTTAGAAAAATGGAGGCAGTCAAAGACACACTGGAGAAGTGTCCACCTTGGGACAGTCAGCGCCGTGACCTCGTCGCTACAGTAGGGCCAGACCTTACGCACAAGGAGCCCTGGGTATCCGCCGCTCGGAATCCGGTAGCCGGAAAACTGGGCGTAGGAGAAAGGTTCCTCACACCCTTCTCCTACCCCTGTAACAGAGGAATTGGTGTAGGATACGAGGGTGTTCGAGGGTACTCGAGGTGGCACGCGTGGTGTTCCTGTGCTCCTCAAACATTATGGGATGGAGAAACAGAGATGTGCCCGGACGAGGGCAAACGCCGTGCGGATCGCGGACGACTACTTTAGCGTACCCGTGACCCAACGAAGAATCATAAAGAGTTTCCCCGTAACAACAAAATAATAATTATAAAATAAAAAAGGTAGGGTGATATACGGTGCAGCAGTTTTTATATTTCTAAAATAGGGGGAGACGGAGACAACCAAAGAGGGCACTTTGACAAGATCTAATGGTATAAATCCAACGCTTAAGACGTTCTTTGACTCTGTTGGGGGAGGGCAACTGGCCAACTCACCCGTGGATCATGTAAATATACTAACTAACACAGCAGCTTGAATATCTGGTGAATACTAGGTCAGTTAGAGCTAACATCCTTCAAGGAACTTTAGCTGTGTACCTTACCCATAGTATGCCAATCCATCCATCAGCTTTTTGAGGTCCACTGCTCGTAATAGGCCTCCCCTAAATGGCGTAACTCCAAGTGGTATATGCCTCCTAAATTCAACGGTCTCCAAGTATAAACCCCTCTATAGCACATTGAGCAACTCTGAGCTTACGTATGAGGCCTACAGTGAAAGATCACGTTTCGGTTTTATTATATTTATTCGATTACACCGGCACTAACGCTACTCTTTTCTAATTCATTATAGTGTAATCGAACACTGCGGTGTGTTATTGCTGTTACCTTCAATGAAATATGTTATATATGCTTAATCTATTACATATTTGATCGAAGGCCTTTATTGGTGGAATAATTTGGTGATAAGCATTTTATTTAGTACTAGATATAATCTTAGTAATGGAAATCACAAATCTTGGATCAATATCACGCAAGACTTTTAGCCTATTTGAAGTTGGTTACACATTTTTATTGTAGGATGTAGTGAATACTTGGCTTCAGTTGCATAACATTACCTACGTTATGCAACTGAAGCCAACACTACTTATATAGATTAATGAACTATACATAATATAATAACATATACATATACATAACCATGAACCCATATAGATTTGCTATTTATTAATACGTATTAATCTAATTGTACTACGACCACTTAAATTTATATCTGACATTAACAACCATCAAGTCATAGGCTCAGAATTTTTTCGCTACATCAATTACTGTATTTCTTGTCAGTAAAGGGTACTTGAAAAAACGTTGCTCTCTTAAAAGTAAACGTAGCATATCAATAAAAAGTATCTATTATAAGTAAGAAATCAAAATTACTTCAAGCAGAGGAGACCTTATATAAATGCCAAATTGATCTATAATCTACGTGTTTTCACTTTTTTCTTTAATGATAAACTTGGTTACTTACGTTAAACTTGTTTTTATAAAGAGTAAATGAACAGGAAGTTGTTAAATCCTATAAAAAGTACAATGATATTGTGAACTTTATTAAGCTACTTCAGTAAGTACATCAAATCCTCTTAACTCAACAGATCTTCCTTTGTAAGAAGAAAGGAAGATCCGTCTAATGTTCCCATATTTGTATAATATGTGTCTGAGTAATCAAATAACATTGCGCCTATCCTAATCCTCTCTTAATACGTTTTTGTCCACTATTTTGATGCTTCGCTACGCCCCCGTTCAAATATTTGTTTATCTTTTATGTGCCTACTTTTATCACAAAGTTCGAAAAGCTTTTGTTCGAGATTGGAATATTTTTTGTTAAAAAAGCTCATATTTTATCTTAAAAATAAAGCTCACACGCCACGTGGCTGTGATTGATCGTTGATTCGCAAATCAGATGTACACGACACGGCCTTATAGAATGTTAGCGTTGAAAATTATTTCGTAAAGTTAATAAATATACCAATTTAATTTAATAGAGTGTCTAACCACATTTAAATATGTAAATGTAGTCTTAATAATTTATGGATAATTTATCAGATTTAATCTTGCATTCAGCTTTTATTTTAATCGTGCATCGATCAATAGCTACACAATCGCGCTCCCTAAGTGTGAACATCTGTATTTGCGTATGGCGCTCCCACTCATAGTATACCTATTGCGACAAAGCCGTATTCAAATAACGCTAATCGCTTAAGTACACAAATCCAGCCTAGCAACTAACGAATTATAATTATTCATACGCAGTGGCGACGGAACAATCCTTTCGGCCTATCGCCTGCTGTTTGCATAAGTAACACTATCCATTTATTATTTTAAATCCGATTCAAAAATACACAATTTGTCACGCTTGTGTATATTCGGAATGTCTTTATTACCTTAAAAGTTTTTAGTAACACAAAAAGTCGAAATATAGTTAAACCCTTTATTGGGTTTTGTAGGGTGTATGTGTAAAGCGATCAATAAAATTATCTAGCTCACGCTTCCCGTGTTCAATCGCTTGAAAATGTAAAGCGGAGCTCTTCATTTCGCGCATGGCGGAACAGATCGGTGTGACAAGTTCTCATATGACATGTACTCGTGTAGTCGGCTCTACCGTACGCATCATTTCCATCTATCATCGATATGACAGCTCACCTCACATACATCAGTGATTTTGTACAATGATATCGTGAAACGAAACTAATATAATGGTGATATATCGTTACAATAAAAGACACTATTCGTAATTTTATACCTTCAATGTCGATAATCCGAAATTTAGTAGCGGCATAGTAGGTATATGAGTATCTAACGTTTAAAAAATAGTGTCGGGTAGGTTGGTTATTTTTTTATTAATTACATGGACCAATTTATTATAATGAGGTGATTCTTTCTATATACATTAAATATTTAAATCTCTGAAGACGCGAAAAAGAAACCCAATTTACCTATTTCCGCGAAAAATTGCTTCTACTGCGAATCTACTCACTAAACCAGAGCTCAGAGAAATAACATTAGCGATGGAACAATGGATTTTTCATTTCCACCAGATGTGCGATAAACGTTATCAAGAGGGTTAACCGTGACCTCATAAAAAGCGGAATTTATTACATCTCACGACCCTTGCCCCGAAACTAAGACAGCAGAGGAAATAATAGAAAAATATCGTAATTAAAATCCAACCCTTCCTGTCGTTGCGCCATTTTACTGAGGGCTAAAATTGGAGCGAGGCGCGCGTGACCGATGCGATGATATAGTGGTATTTTAGTGAGGTCCGGAGCTCGGCGCGACGGCGGCGGAGGCGGCTCGATGCCCCGAGAGTCCCGAGACGAGTTAAGCGGTCTTTAATGATTCTGTTACGACCTTTATTAAAATTTAACACATGGCGCTCCTCATTTTTTGTCATTAAACGCCCATATCCGGATCTGTTACAAAGTTTTAATTATACCAAACAAAACAATATTAAAGATTGCAAGATACAAAAATATGTACTTCGACTTATTTCAGGTAGATACATTGTTTGGACAAGATAGAGCTATATACTTTTAGAGTTCCGTAGCCAAATGGCAAAAATCGGAACCCTTATTAACCTTATACCATACCATATACCATGTGGCCAACCTCTAAGATTTATCAGGGGTTGGTCACAGATGTCCATGGACAGTGGCTAGTTAATTACGCTGCATGCTGGTTTGCTACTTCAATCTTATAAAAAACACCTTTTTCATGGAATGTAGAACTTATTTAATATCACGGAGATGTCATTGCTTACTTTTCATGTTAAATGCTCCAATAGAAAGTCATGCATTAATGTAAATAAATTCTCTTTTCAGACTCTTGGAGCCTAACTAATACCGCAATTTCTTTACGGCTACAAAAATTTCTTTCAATATAACTCCGAAATGTTGTCACACTGTCTCCGATTAGCGAAAGGCTACAAAATATATAATGTAATCGGCATTCATTATAAGGTATTTAATAATGATATACAAGGTAAAATTCTCTAACGTTTGTTTTCTTATTTCCCCTAGACCCCGTACATCTGTGTGTTGTTGATATCTTTTTGCATACATTGTTAAGATAATATATAAAGAGCTAATCTACGATACTTAATAAAATCCGCGTACCCTCAAATATTACCATAAATTGCTTCGTATTGCTCCATTTCGTATATTGTACCTATACATCATCATATATGAAATATCAAAATGTTCATTAAAATAAATATTAATACCATTATTCCAATCAAATTAATATTCAGCTGCATTTACTTTAATTAAGTAGGTATCTATGCCCATTATTATTAATTCAAGATGTAAAACGAGTAAATCCTCGTATGTACCTATATGTTCGAGTATTCGTAATAAAGCCGTCCACGCAACAGCTTAGTCGTTAATTGAATTGGAGACTATTCTAAAATTCCATTAGCTCGATACATAGCGGGAAGAAAATAAATGAAACTATCGTAGCAATGTCGCAATGCGGCTGTGGTTCAATGAATGCAACAAGTGCTTCGTCTGGGTTCAACCGTTCAACATGCAAGGGTTATAACCACACACAGCCATTTATAAAATTACCTAACCTAATTAAATTATGTATTAACTATATCCAATTTAATAATTACACAGAAGAAATATGTTAATAATAGGGACAAGTTGGATATATAGAGTTATGAATTCTGTTTATTTGTAATTATAATTCACTGTTATTTTGTTACATAGCAACACACGTCCGTTCATTTTTCAATTTTTTAATATCATACGAAATCTTAGATTCACTTTTAGTAAAGATAGATAGGAAGGCACATAATTAATTACTTCCATAAAGTACCTATTTCTATGCTCATGCTTATTTACAGTACCGAGGAATACAAACAGTTTTTGTTGTCTCTGGTTTTTTGTAGATTAAATATTGGAAATTTGGAAACAGAATTGATATTGGTAGGATCTTCAATTCACGTACCTATTTGATACTCTTAATAGAGAACATCGCTGCATCTGACTAGGTCCATTTGGGTTTTTGGAAAGTTTTGGTAAAACCAAAAAAAAATATTATTGAAACAACAAAAGAAAATTAAATATCGATATGGAATTACATAAGGTCGTTTATAGTACAAATATCACAAAAAGTATTTTATTAAGACATAGCGTATGCATGCAAAGCAACCTAATTTATTATTAGCGTGAGAAACAAAAAAATACACATATAGAATTTGGCAGGAATAAAACTTAAGGTTTTTGTGTACCCCTAAGGAATTCTAGGAACAAATTTTTGTGACGTGCATATTGGACAGTTATTTCATATCAAATATCTATGCATTCACAAATACTATCCTTAAATTTAATAAATATTTATTAATGAATAATAAAGTACTCCTACTTGAAAGTTTTATGTGGTATCATTGGGCTCCAAGCTGCTTAACTTAGGAACGGATTAGCCCTTGGTAAGTTAACACAACTTAATGCACCCTACGACCTAATGCTTACCTATCTGGCTTGGCTGTAACTTTAAACTTATAAATTAACCAAACAATAAACAAACGATTACAATTTGATATAAAACTAAGGGCATGGCTAATCAAGGCCTCTTATCTTATGACAAGATGATTTATCTTAGACCGTATTTAACTTGAACTCTCAGAATATATTACGACATCATCATCCGAGATGTTAACGAAATAATTTATACACATATTTGCAATATTTTTGATGTTACCCTACCTGTACATTATGAATAAACAGTCGTAAATACATCAATAACTTACCAAGTTAACGTCCACCTCCAACTCCCAGAATCTGTCGTTCATTACTCCAGCATTGTTGATGACTATGTCCAGCCTGTTGAACACTTTTATGGTCATCTCGAACGCTTCTGCAATGGTTAAGGAAGTCTTATATTTCAATATTCAAGAGAAAGGTTGTAATTCTCGATTTTATCAACAATTATTTTTATTAAATGAGTTCTTGAATCAAAGAAGTTTTTATTTCAAAAATAAAATAAATGTAAATGTAATATCGTCATCCAAGATGATTTAAAAACCTCTTAAATTTCTTTATACCTACGGTAAAAATATTATCTTTTATCCTCTGGTGTGATTCTGGATTTATCTATACCTCTATATACAAAAGGCAATTCCGACTCACTGGCGTATACAGGGTTATTGGTTAAGTAGTTCAAGATCCTTGAAGAGGCTGTAGTTTCCATCATTTCCGACTGATTTGACTATCTGACACCCTATCCCAAACTCAACCGTTTTCGAGATATTGAACTTCGAAGTTTTTTTTTAAAATAACCATTTTTTTGTATATTATTGGCTTATTTTTTTTTATTTTGTTTTACTCTGATGTATTTGTGTTTCCGAATTTATGTAGATAAGTTGCTTTATTATTCTCAACA
>DWPF01000495.1:0-10996 GCA_018251575.1 Cecropterus bathyllus | reverse complement strand
GCCCCACTGTCCCTTCCGCCCTTCCCGACATTAGGCGCCCGCCGTCCCTCCCGGGGTTGCCTGCCTGGATGGTTCAAGGTCCCACTCTCTCATCTCTTGCAGCCTGCAATGAGATGCCCCGTTTAGTCGCCTCTTATGACAGGCAGGGGATACCGTAGCTCTATTCTGATCCTGGAACTACAGGGATGATTTCTGTCATATCTAAAAACTAAAAGTTGTTCTGCTTGTACCTAGTAAACTTTTTAAACTTATATCACTAAAAAGTATAGCTTCTTAATAATTCTCAGAATTAATTACACACACACATACACACACTTTGTATTTTAGAAAGCACTTCCAGTTAAGTTAGTTCAATTTAAGGTACTTTTAAGGCATATTGCCGCTACTTTGAATGTACAGCTATTTTTACTTCCACTTCGAAGTGTAATATGACAGTTTTCATTCAAAGTCTTACTTCTGAATCAAAATTTTATGACTTGACAATGAGAAGTAATTTTACATTATATTGCCTACGTGTTTATGAGTTTGGAATTTTAATACTATCTGTTCAACGTTTTCCCTTATGTGTAATTTCGTTAGTCTTCCCTGTTATGTTTTACGGCTCTACCCTTATATCGAGGGTAATTGTGAGAATCGTAATTCAGAACAATAACTTATCCTTGGTAATTAATTCCAAGGCTACGAGGTGTTATTCTAAATACTTATTCTTATGATTAATTTTGAAATTCACTTACATACTATTATTATAGTCTAAGGTATATTTTATTATTTTTATAGTCTAAGGTTCGTCACTGTTTGTGTAGAATAGAAATACAGCAATATTCAGTGTGTACAATAAGTAAATCCGCGGTGTAAAACCAGCGAAACCAGCGAAGCGACAATGCGACTGCAATTAGTTAAAAACTTCAACGAACATAGCATTACGAGTATTAAGAGTGACTGCATCACTTTAACACACATTACTTGTACACAAGTATGTTGTGACAATCGCAGCATTGTTACCTTACTAGTAGGAACGCGTCCTAATACCATCGATATCACAAGCTTTCAACGGCAGAGTTTTCAAATCCATAAAATTTTACTGCAGTATTGCGGTAACATCGAAGAAACTTTTCCATTACCTATCTTAATTTTTGTTTGGGTTCCGCATAACCACTACTTATTTTCGATTTTGAAGTAACAAAGACATCAAAAAATTGGCAAAATTACAATACGTAAAATAATCAACTATAAAGACTATAGATTAAAAAAATTAAGGATGGATATGTTGATATCACTCATACAAATTTAATAAAGATGACAAAAATGTAATTTTTCTAATTTTATTAATTACCAAATCAATTTTCTATTACATACTATCTGAGGTAACCATAAACAAAATTTTATTTATTGAGGAAATAATAAAAATGAATGTGTCATTAATTCAGCATGCAATTAATTTATTATTTGTTGTTATTTTGAATATAACCATCATATATATTCAATATTTTGTTTTTGTTGAGTTAATTTATATAATTTTATTCATATCCTAATTATACAAATGAGACATAAAATTTAATCAACAAATCTACATATATTATTCACATTAAATTTAAAAAGATATAAAAACATATTTACCTTCAGATATTTATTAGTAATTTCTTTTTAAGAAATTCAAAAGATTTATTACGATAGATAACAAAATTAGGGTTAATTAACATATAGAGTCAAAGTTGCAGTGTTCTTTTCGTCAATCACTATTTACTAAAGATATCAACTACATATATATGTACTTTAACAGAAATAAAATTTATTACTACGGAACCCGTAATATATACCTGTCCGATTTTTCTTTAAAATCTTTCAATAATATCTTTACAGCATTAGTACGATCACAAAATTTTCCGAACATCTTACGAGGCTTCGAGGTTTTCGGCTAATAAAAATGTATTTTGGCAGAAATAAATTCAACAGCTTAAGAATATGTATTTATTTATGTTATAGAAGTAGTAAACGTGCACTATGAGGAATAACTGAGCTAGCTTTCATCGCCCGTGTGATAAACAAGATGGCTAAAAAAATACAAAGAGAAAAGATAAACCTGCTGAGTTTTTTGCCGGATCTTTTCAGTTGAGGGCGTGTTCTGATCCGATGGTAGTGTAAGAAAAAATCATTGTAAATTACAGTTTGTTATGTTTGTAATGCCTCCGTAGGCCTATACAAATTAAAGACATTTCATTTTATTCAGATAAATAATAAATAAATAAATGTTTACCGTTTTCCGTTTTCACTCATACCTTGCAATGTACATTACATGTTAACGTTTCCGTTTTCACCCATACCTTGCAATGTACATTGCATGTTTACGTTTCCGTTTTCACTCATACCTTGCAATGTACATTGCATGTTTACGTTTCCGTTTTCACCCATACCTTGCAATGTACATTGCATGTTTACGTTTTCACCCATACCTTGCAATGTACATTACATGTTTACGTTTTCGCTCATACCATTCTATTTACATTGCATGTTTATGTTTTAGTTTTTTGCCATACCTTCCAATGTTATTTACATTGCAAAGTATGACAACGATAAAGGAAAGTATAAGCAATCATTGTTTTGAAGAAATATATATAAACTCGTGCTAAGCGCACAGACTCTTAACTGAGGTTGGCCATAGACGTGTTGCTACCTCTAAGAACTAAATCGGATGGCCGCGGGTAGGTACATATATTTATCTATTAAGAAATAGATTTGTAATGTAGATTTACTGAGAAACAAATATCTTCAAAATTAACGGTAAGTCATTTGGAATGATAAACGAAGCTCACTTTGTCAGTTAATATAAATTAAACCCAAACGGTAGAGTTATAACAATTCTCGAAATTCTTAGCAATATTTGATGCCAATTTTTATTTAATTGAAGCAATGAAGTTGTCTTGTCTCATCGTAGGTAAACGATAAAATAACTAGTAATATTTTATCGTTTATCAAATGAATCATTACAAGAACATATAAAACGTTTTTACCACTTGCTTAAACTGGTAAGTAAAACAAAGTGTGAAATTATATTGTTCCCGAGGTATTTCCGGAGCTCAATGACATGGGGGTCTTCAAAAAAGGTGCGATAAGAGCTCACCTTCAAAGCCGGCGATGAATTGGTGACTACCATGATATTGCAAATATCCGTAGACGACGGTGACTACTTTCTATAAGTTACCTCGACCCCTCATCATTAGATTTAAGGGTATAAAAGGAAGCTTATATGTCTAACAGACGACGTTTTTGAAAAAAACTTTATGTAGTTTGGTACAAGTTTTTGAAAAAGTGTAAAGGAAACTGAAAAACAACTGGAATATGGTCTCAGGTTATCTCTCACTGTAAGAATAGACCTGTGCTCGGCGTTCACAGAAATGGGTAGTCGACCCATTAACCTACCTAGGTTAATGGGTCGACTACCCATTTCTGACTGACTTCGGATCTGTTCAAGTCACTCGAAACAAATAGCGCTACAAAACGAAACAAAGTGTAATGGTACGAACTGAGTATTAAAATGACTCGTGTGACTATATAATAAATAAAAACTATTACTCGATAACATAAATACTCTGAAAAATATAAAATACATTTATAGTGAAGTTCAGAGGATATTAAACTAGATTGTTTAATAAATATAGATTATTAATAAATATAAGCAGAAAGTATAAGCAATGATTTAACTATAACATCTAAAGTCGTCACCATAACCAAGCAGAGGACTTCGGGATCGATGCCTGGCAAAGCAACTCCGTACTAGTCACAACATGATTACGTAACATGTTTCACTGATCGCAAACTAAATTAATTGTTTAATCTTTCATTGAATATAAAAAAATTAATAAGGATGCAAAATCACAATAGTGTTGCTGAGAAACCCTTTACTTTTCCAGGTAGTAAACCATCAATGGATCTTTACGGATTTTAGTGAACGACCGCGGAGGTATAATTTATAAATTGCTACACCGTTTTCTAGCGTGAAGCAGTTTTTATTTATGTCGACGAAAACATAAACTATTTTTATTCTGAGGAAACGTATTTAACTCGTATTAAGGGTAGAGTGCGTGCGTGTTTGGTACCTACCTCATTTTTATTATCAAAAAAAATAAAGAAGTTTTAAATCAACTAAGTCACTTTGATGTGAAACATCGCAGGCGCAGGTAAACCTGATTGTTTACGTGGCGATCGCCACGCCGTCTCTATTTTAGCGCCACCTGTTATGCATTTCGGAACTATTAAGTATCAAACAAAACTAAGCAGGCTGCGGTGTTAGTTCAACTTTGTTCGGGGTACTGTTCGTAGATGGCGTTATTTTTATTATGCTATATATTTAGTTCCTGTCTCGTCATTCTTGTGTTTTATGCATATTACTTTTATGAACACGATGTTTCACATCTGCCAGGCGTCCCGTGACGTCAATTTTATTTGTGCTATTATTATTAAAAGTCGTGGACGCACTTCAAAACTAAGCATTTAAGAAAATGTAATGTTATCAAAAACTTTAAAATATATGTTGATTAAATTAGACACGATTATTATTAAAATGTGGTATAATTTGTATTAAAATATGTATATATTATTCACTTAATAGTTATGTACGTACGTAGGTAACATACTTAATAATTACTACAATTGTAATTTTAAATTAAGTAATATAACTCCGAAATTAGCTTGTAAAACGATTTTTTTTTAATTTACTGTATGCCACGTATAATTCAAATCAACAGATTCCACAAAATAAACACATATTTTTATCATTTTTAATCAAATTGCGCAATGTCTGATTTTAAGTGTGATACACATAGGAGCTAAATATGTAAGCTATAAAAATATAAGCAGTTTCTTGCCGCCCATAATATAAGGTGCGATGTTACTGATAAATTACCTATATATTTTAATGATTTACGACGACACCTCCCTAATTATACTTTTAAAATTAAATACTTTTTGTTTCTCAATTATCTGTCGGGCCAATGGAATCAAACCATGATATAATTTAATTCTACTCGCTTTGTTAATTTGAGTTTTATTTTACAACCTATGCCATTCAATCCGCACTTTAGATATTATCTTATAATTTGTTGGAAGATGACTACAATTTATAATTATAGTATTATTCGTTGACCGTATGAACGCGTTATATACCTACGTAATAAGGTGTAAACTTAAGACTCATTAAAACAGTCACGACGGAACAAAATGTTCATTTAGTTGTTATATTCGAATCAAATTACCAATTGTCCAGGAGTTGTGTCACAAGAAAATCGTCAACTTTAGAATTGGTAACGTAAATTTCCTGGAAAGAACGAGTTCCTGTTATACAGTGTTAGTGTCGATAAGGACGTTTTTGAAGTGTCTCGCGGTCTCGTGGCGGTAACAGTCGAGCGAGTCGGACTCAGTGGCCTCACGGAAGGTCGACCGCCTCCCCACCTCACACCCGCGCCCTCACCGCTACGTGGAATTTATGTAATTGCCTTCAATTAAAACGAGAAGAATCTCAAACGCTCGGTCCATCTTCATTCGACCGACGACATGGATCGTTTTAGTGGCAGTGGACCTCAGTGCCGGTCTACGGACGCACTATAGGAGTGCCTAGACCGACAATCTTTTTATGTGTAATTACAGGAGAGTGCAGATCCCTAATAATAAAAGATTACAGAATATTAATGTAGCTAACCTAATTGAAATGTCAGCTTCCTATTTGTTGTGTCATTAATAATTACTGTATAACACATTGCGGCATTGCAACGAAGCATAAAAAGATATTCATAAACTAGCGTTTTTGAAACTTGGGTTTTTAGCTTCATTTTAAATATAAAACGAAACAAAAATCAAACAAAATCTTGCATATACATTTCCTTAGTGTGACATAATGATGTAAATACTTATAATATCAGACGAATTTTACAAGTTTTTGATAACTTTCCATTAATTCGTATGAATGTCATATATTGCAACTGGATTTTGAACCAGTTGACCAAAATCGATTGAGCTGAAATTTTGCATGCGTTTGTTTTAGACGACAATATATGATTAGCATAATCTAAAATGGCGAATGCCTCAAGATGGTGGACTAATTCATTTTTAATTATTTTTTAAGCTACTCCATAGGTACTATGGATATCAAATGTTTTCTGAGTTTCTGAATTTTCTGAGTTTTCTGAGAAAAATACAAAGCACTATAAAATACTAAAACTAACTACGGAAAACCTTGTTTTTATAATGTTTTCTTATAGACATATACAGTCATTATTTAGTTCGGTATATACTACGGTATATGATACCAACCGCGAACTCTTGCCACGGCATAACCTAAAAAAGACAAACTGGTATGAGTGACGACAAATTCGCGCGAATGTTCCAGCCAATTGCGTCCTCGAATTCGCTACCTACTACTACACACATCCGCTAAATAACCACATGGGCTGGTAAGGTCACCGTTGAGTGTGTGCCATGAATGAAGTCGACTCGCGACACCCGTCCATTCAACGAGATCCTTCATTCTAGCTTTTGTTCTTACGTAACGCTCGCTATATATTTATAAATCACTAGTTAATTTTGCCTTTAAACAATAAAATTTAACGCAAGACTATTCCGATAGTTTTAACACATCGCCTGATGTTTCACGGTCCATGTCTTAATGATATGAAATACCTAAGGGAATAATTGAAATACTATGAAGGAATTAACATAGTCAATACATTTCTATATACCATATTTACGAAGTAAAAATTAAAACTTAATGAGTTAAAATAGTTTATTAGAAGTACAACATTGTGGTCTCTATATATGGGTAAAAGTAGGCTTAGTGACATTACAGGATTGTAAACTATTATTTTATTAATCTTTAAATATATATATATACATAGATACTTAAAGTACACTGTGAAGCTTAAATTTATATTAAAATGCTTTAATATGTCAGCTTTTACGGTAATAAATACACATTAATGACTAAATATATAGTTTTGACGACCTCCGTGGTGGATCGGTTAGCCTACTGATCTGACGCGCAGTGGGTTCCGGGTTCGAACCCCGGCCAGACAGACATCTGAATGATGAATTTAGATTTCTGTTGTGGTGTTTTTGATTCATCTTTGTGTGTCCATGGTACCCACGACACAGGAGAAAATTCTAGTGTGGGGATATGACTGTAGACATGTGTAACGATTTCCATATAGAACAGGGATTTTACTTGAAGCTAGTAACACCACGTGTAAGTCTTCGGAACACAAAAACCGCTTCACGTTAGACAGTGATACCCTCACACCGATAGAAATTTCATCAATAAGTCTATAAATATGATATTAGACACAGTATTCATAGGGTCGACCCCAGATGTTTTATTAGTGGCTCCATTCGTGGTTTGACTGCGGAGGCACGAGTGCTACACTCAGTTCTACCTAATACCGCAGTGCTAAGCGGTTCTGGTCTGAAGGGTGTGTTAAAGGAGGTAATACCAACTTATTCCTTAGAGGTTGCATTTGATACGCTTTTGTGGCTAACCTAAAATAAGACTTTAATCTTATCTGGGGTTCATTACTGATGTTCATAGGTGGCAGTAATTATTTGCAAGGTGGACTGCATGTTTGTTTGCAACTTCAATATTATAAAAATAAATCGTTTGCTTTTTTCAAAGTAGTTGCTGACAACATTTTTCATAAAATATTAACAAAACTTACAAAATCTTCTACGATCTCCTTGATGGCGCTGACGCTGAGGATGAGGATGAGAGGCGTGAGGGTGGTCCAGCGGCCGGTGGGCGACACGTCGGGGATCTGCTGCAGCAGCGCGATCAGCAGGAAGAAGCAGTTCGAGTACCGGCGGAATTGTTCGAACAGGAAGAGCGGCACGAATGATGGCACACTGCGAACAATATGTATGCTTATTATTGTTATCTGATATATCCTGGCGATTTCAATATAAGGTTTCAGTCGGTTAAATATTCGATTAACTTTGTTGTCGTCATACCATGTTCGTTGAGGGACAAAGGTACGGACATGGTAAGTGATCTTGGTAATCAAACAAATCTTATCTAATATCATGCAGGGGGAGTATAAACGGCTTCTTATCACATTTTTTTCTGCAAGAAGCTGTTCGAGAAGAAAGTTGGTAGGGGTTCAAGACAAATCTCACTATATCTCACCATGGAGGAGGAGTCGAAAAATGACCAAAATCACCTCACGAAATTAATGATAATGTGCCTTACATAAATATTCGCACTGTAGGTATGTATTTCTGACATATGTATATCAATATAGAATTTCCTGTGACTAGAAAAAAACTTAATTAACTTTAAAAAACTTAAAAAAAAACTTTAAAAAAACTTAGGTAATTATATGCTTGCCAATGTCGAACCGTAAAGGCCAAATATATTCCGCTTCGCAGAAGCAGGTCAATAGGCATCATCCAGCATCCGTGATTTAAGCACGCATATCCAATAGGTCAGGGGTGGTCAACTTGATTGTACCCGTTATCTTGTATTACTAATTAACCTGTGCGATAAATTGCCGTGTAAATTTCATTCGCCACCCTTTCAGGCAAATTATTTATTGCCTTGGCACGAATCACTGGTTAGTAGTTGATAAAAATCTATATTGTACCTATTTAGTCATTATGTACACTACATATACGCATCAAAAATAGATAATTTGTTATTCTTGACGTGAAACCCAGGCCGGGTTTTACGTGCAGAGGACCCTGGGTTCAATTATCGGCCAGACAAACTGGGCCTAGGAGTAATGTATGAAGATTGAATTCCAATTTTTCATTGCAAGTTAACAATAAAAGGCTGGACTTGGACGTATTCACTTTATCGGAAAGTTGGAGTCAAACTTGGTAACCAGTTATTTAATTTCCGTTGTCGTGGTTAAGTTTACCGTTCCGAACGACTGCGAAGTCAATTGAAGTTTTATTTGAGTCTCAGAATTTATAAAAACTTAACAATGCCAACATTACCTACAGGTCAATATTTTATATATGTACATATATTATGTAAGTTAACTATATATATATGTTTGCAAATTACTTTCATTCCACTTTCGCAATTAATAATAACAGCCAGAACAAATCAGAAGACATTCAGGAGGATCTAAATAATTCAATATCTAATATAGCGGATGTCGAGATTCACGCTTCGGAAATTCATCGTTTACTGAAGGATCTAGATCAAAATAAGTCACCTGGCCCTGATACTATTCCAGCTATATTGATTAGAAAATGCGCTAAAAGTTTAACAATGCCACTTTCATTACTATTTGAGAAATCTTTTAAAGAAGGAGTCGTCCCCAACATATGGAAGTCCGTATATATAACACCTATATTCAAAAAAGGAGCCAAAGACAAAGTAGAGAATTATAGACCAATCTCTAAGCTGTGTTTGTTCGCGAAAGTTCTCGAAAAGATTGTGCACCGACAGTTATACTCCGTGCTCAAACAGGACTTTATTGGCGAACAGCATGGCTTCTTAAAAAACAAGTCAACTACATCAAATCTTATTCTTTGCAATGACTACATATCGAAACATATGTCAGAACCATCACAAGTGGACGTTATATATACGGACTACATGAAAGCATTTGACCGAATAGATCACATAATCCTCTTGCGTAAATTACAATCTGCTGGAATAAGAGGAAATCTCTTCAGGTGGTTCAGTTCTTATATTCTGAATAGAAACCAGACGGTGGCTCTCAATGGTTATGCATCATCAAACATGCCTATTCCATCAGGTATTCCGCAAGGTTCGCTTTTAGGGCCTCTTCTATTTGTAATCTTCATAAATGACATTACCAAATGTTTTACCTATTCCAAAATACTGCTCTTCGCGGATGATCTTAAAATCTTACACACAATTCGATCAGTTGACGATGCATATAATCTTCAAAAGGACCTCGATTCCTTTCAAAATTATTGCACTCAGTATAAACTTAGTTTAAATATTAGCAAATGCTTCATTTGTTCATATACCCGCAAAGTACAACCTATTAATTATGATTATAAAATTTACGGTACTTCCCTAACAAGAGTAAATAATATAAGAGATTTAGGCATAACATTTGACTCCAAATTACTGTTCGACACACACATCGATAATATAGTTCGTAAAGCCTCCAAAGCTCTCGGTTTCATATTGCGCGTTTCAGCAGAGTTTAAAGACATAAAAACACTTAAAATTCTATATTGCACCTTTGTCCGCTGCCACCTAGAATATGCTTCGCAGGTCTGGAACCCCGTCTACGATACTTACGTGACCCGTATCGAACGTATTCAGAAGCGATTTCTTAAATACTTACAATATCGATGCAAAGACGATATAACAGGATATGTAGAGCAATGCCGTAAATATCATATGTTACCTCTATATGAGCGTAGGCGAATAGCTGACTTGATTTATCTTTCGAAAATTGTAAATGGTCTTGTAGACTCTCCCGATATATTAAATAATATCACACTGAAAGTTCCTAAGTTAACAGTTAGAGTGCCTGTTCCGCTTTATGTTTCTTCTTCTAAAACTAAATATAGAAAAAACTCATTCTTTGCAAGAGCAAGTAGGTCACTAAATATTGCTGTACAAGAGTGTGATATAGATTTATTTTTTACTAGTGTATCTAAATTAAAGCGGGTCATGAGTCAAAAGTTTTTTCAATAAAAAATGAAAATCTGTTATTGTTATTGTAATTGTAAAAGATATTGAACCTACAATAACAAGGTTTAGTTAAATTTATTTTATTTTTACTAGTACTGTGCTACTACCTACTATATGTATTCATAGTAACTACCTACTCGTGAAAACTGTTAATCAGCCAAATTGTATTACTGTAATTAACCACTGTAACAATTAATATATGAACCTAGCTGTAAGTTTTCCTTATAAATAAATAAATAAATAAATAAATAAATAAATAATATAACTTATTTGCCTTGTCGATATAAATACAAACAAAACACCTAAATACAAATGTTAATTCAACCTTCAATA
>DWPF01000494.1:0-10998 GCA_018251575.1 Cecropterus bathyllus | reverse complement strand
ATGGGTGTTGGTCGAAGGGCATCGACCTATAACTAAATTGCAATAATATTTTTTTTGATGGGTTATCATTTTGAACCTTAGTTTCATTTAATTCAGCTAAGTTGAATGTTGAGATCGTTGACTTTCAACTTTTAAGAAGTCAACAAGATAATAACATTGTTTCAGAGTATATGTAGCTCAATATTTTTTTTTTAAAAAAAAAAAAAAAAAACACATTCTACATTCTATGAAGAACTCTTAGGGTACGAACAGCGCTTCTCAAACCAGCTAATTGATCGTTGTGTTGAGACACCAGACGACTGCTAATGTACAGTCTAATACAATGTACCAGTAAAACAGTGCTGTTGGACTTTGACTTTGATAGTTGATTGACGCCAGCAAACTAATTTGAGAATATATATGGTTTGGTGGCCATGATATTTTGGTAATCATGCGTCCATAGTGGCATCTGTGGTACATAGTACGTATATTTACAACATTAGGCAATGAACCCCGTTTTAAATTTAGTAGTACGATATAAATACTTGAAAACAACAACTTTTCTTGCATGATATTATTAACTTGATTTATTATTCTCTAACTAAGTTATAATTGGCAATCGTTTTTCCTGCGGAAAAACGAATTCATGGGCAAAAATATGATTTCTGTCTTCCGCCTCTTGTTGACGGATTACTCGATTTGTCACGTCATTATAAGGTAATTCGTCCATCCCCTTTCAGAAGTCTGTTATTAACTTTTGGATGCTAGTAACCATCTTATTCGTGACTTAAAAAAACTAGTCCCTACCTTTGTTATCCATGAAACATGAGCGAGTTTTCTAGATATGTTCCTCATGGATTTATTTTTAGGAAGTACGAAAGTTTTGCCTATAGTAAGTATTACATTTTAGCAAATGCTAAGGGTAATTGTGTTAAAACGAACAAAAATATTTATTAGTTTTGTTCTGTTTCAAAAGGATTTTTAAAGCTTCATAGCTTATTGCTTAAAATATATTGTACAATTCAGATGCGTAAGTAACAAACATACCAATTATTTAATTATTAATTATATGAATATTAGAATTTTTAACTCTAATACAATTAAGCGTTGGCAGCAGTTTGCGTAAAATAACAAAGCTGTGTTCTAATTAATTTTCTATCATAGATATACCAAAGTAATTTTAAATGGTGCCCACTAAAAATAAAAGTATAATTTTCACCGCCCCTATAAAGAGGAATGCCCTTTCCACGACTAATGGAATTTTCCCTCGAAAACGAATCTGGTTACAAAATGTAGACTGCCCCAATGGAGTACTGATTTACTTTCATAGCGTCTTAATCCGGAAGATTGAGTTTTCTTTTATTACTTTTTACATTTCTTGTATCTAACTGGTGTTCAAAATATATTTTATATGAATATTTCATAAGTGTATTTTTTTTTCATTTTTATTTCGTCGCTGTGCAAATATCAAATCGAATGAAGGTTAAATTTAAAATACCGAATTATGAAATAATATCTTAAAACTGTTATACCTTCGTAGAAGAAAATTTTAAACGACCTTTTTAAGAACACAGTTCAAACGTTAATTTTAGCAAGGCAGCATTCTCCGTAAGATTCTTTGGAACCGTTTAAGCAATTTGGTTGCAAAGTAGTCGTCGTGGAAACGTCGGTTAAGAATAGAATTGTTTGTAAGGGGACCAGTTTCTCGTTATACAGGAGGTTAGAGCTCATGACCCGCTGTGGAAAGTTTGCTTACTTGCACGAACGTCATCCTTGTAACGACGACCTCTGAACTATCGAAGATAGCTTCAACTAAACTTGTATTATATGAATCCCTAAGCCAGTATTATATGGCAGCATTATGAAGCGCTAGCTTCCCGCCTTGGGCCATATTCTGGTCTCATATATTTTATAGTTCTGCCATTTCATACGGTGTTACTCAGCATATCAAAGATTTACTTCACCCGCATTTAAATAATATGGCAATGTGGGATGATTGGATAGTTCTATATACAAATTGCTGTATAATAGAATATCTAAACAAACGTTTTACATGATCATTTATTTTTGTTAAAGGAACAGGTTTTTAAAAAGTGGTACAACGGTTTAAGTTTTCGACAAATTTTGTCGAGGACTTTATTCATTATATTACGTAACGAGTACTCGGTATAATTGTTTTTACTCGTAAATGCTGATATTTCGACCCAGTTGCATGGACCGTGGTCACAGCTCAAGTTTTCAGTAAGGTAAGTTTCGTTAAATAACTTCTTGTTATTCGCCTATTTCGTTTTCTACCAACGCTACACCAATTTTTTTATTTCAACTTTATGATAGCCGTTTTCGCGCTGTTATTTTTAACCAACTTCCCAAAGAAAAGACGTTATCTATTCGTCACGTATATTTTTATGTATGTTCGTGTTAGGCTTTACTCCGCGATGCCGCTACCAATCGATACGATTCGAACGGCATTGTATGCGGTTAGTTTCAAAAAGAGTAGCATTTAATGGAATTTGAAAAAAAATCTGTAGTTTTCCCGGAAAATTGGAAAACCACGATTTCTTATAAGCTTGAATAACTCGGTGGTTTCTGGACTGACTTCAATTTTTGTCTTTAATTTAATGACAAAATTTCATTACGAAACTTTCTTTTTGGACATAGGTGTAATCCGATGATAAACTCTTCGAGTTATGGGGTGGAAACTACCATCACTCCCCCTGTTTTTTAGATAATTTGGGATAACTCAGCGTCTACTAACCCGATTCTCATGAAACTTGGAATGAACATTAAATTCAAATTTTGACCTCCAACTCCTTAAGCCTGATGATGCAGGGGTACTTAATGCCTAAACCATAGAAGGTGGCCATTTGGTGCTTACGGATAAGATTACTAAGCACACATATAAGAGGAAAATTTTGACCTTCAACTCCTCAAACCTGAGGAGTTGAAGGGTGGCGAAATGATGTAGGGTAGGCGAAATTCATAAGAGATGGCCATTTAGTGCTTACGGATATGTACTAAGCTTAAGAAGCAGAGACATTAGACGGAAATATTTCACTTTCCAGTTCAACTATCATGATGCATTGACTCAATGCCTTAACTGTGGGAGTTAGGCATTTGGTGCTTACTGCTTAGGCGTAAAGCTTAGAATAAGGTTGAGCTGTAGCGTTTTATATAGGATGGATTAGGTTAGGTTGGGACATAAAAGAAAACGAGCGAGCGAGCGAGCACTTATAACATGTAAAATATAATTTTGTCGTCGTGATCTAGCGAAGTATGTTGATCGCCGATTTCGGGACTATATACTTTGTACTGTCTATGTACTAAAAAAATATATATTTGAATTATTTTTTACTTTTTTGTGGCATGGAAGACAGTCTTGTTTTTTTTTTTTTTTTTTTTTTTTTAAAGACAGGTACTTGAAGTAAGACACGCACATTACCTCGTTCTTCAAGGGTTGCAATGAATCTATAATCGATTTAAGAAAGGTCTTTAATTTTTAACCCACTGCGTTAGAAGGAGGGTAATTTTTTTTGAGCGTATTTGTGTACATGTATGTTTGTATGTATGAATGTCCATTTGCTACAACAAACAGCTTGAGGAAATGTGACATATAGTTATGTCACATTGCCTCAAGCTGTTTGGGGATATATTATTGGAATCGTCTCATTTTGCAGAGTGACGACGTTATTAATGTTTCTGACAAGTTTGAAAATATAAATATATTTTGCATGACTTTTTAAATACAGATCGTCGTAAACTCTGCACGAGGTATGTTTTCTGTAATGGAGAGGTTGTTAAACATACCCTGTCGCCCATTATAACATTAATAACCAACCTAGACGCGTTATACGTTATATCACCTTTGAGAAATAAAATTAGATGTTTAAATCACAACTCAGCAGCATCACTGCTGCTAGAAGACAAAAAATTATACAAATACAAAGTAACTAAGTCTCATAACATTTGTAAGGGTATATGATAGTAATAATACAATTATTTAGTTCACAATACTAAATGAGCAAGTGTGTTAATTTTTTTCTTAAAATACGAGTATATCTAATGAGCGTGCAGGCTACCTACTGATAAGTGGTCTCTGCCACTTATGGTCATCACATAGCATTGAAGTCCTATCTTAGTTCGGCTACAGAGGTGATGTTAATACTATACTATGTTGCAATGCCTCGTAGTCCTCTTAGTCGTTCAAACCAGACTCACTCATTTGATTCCCACAAACCAGAACACAAAAGCGCTTAATATAGCTGTTCGTTATTTTTGTCCTACTGCTAGGCAGGGGTATCTTCTCAGAGTAAGAGGTTTAGATATCGTCCACCGCGCTAGGCTGTCGCTTATATCCATCTTTTACTACAGTATAGCTGTTATAAAAATAGTTGGCGGTGGTGATTCCCGAGTCGAACTTCTGAAGGTTAAGAACCCTCTAGATCGACATTAAAAAGCTGTTACTCATCACAAAAATAAAATTTTATGCTACAGTGAAAGGGTGTGGATGCCGGCTGACTTATACATGAGGCGACCACCCTAGTCCTCAGAAGCGATAATGCAATTGTGATCAGCTGCAGGTACCAGATGGGCATGGCCGGCAGTAACCGCTTATCATCAAGTGTACTGAATTTGCGTTTTTTTATAAGGTTGAAGTAGCAAAAACTTCAATCTTATAAAAAATACTGACTTTTTGTACGTATCATAAGATTATTATTTATTTATATTCGATTTGAATTTCATTTTATTGGTTCCGTTATTTGAGTAATGAAAATAATGAGGAGTTTGTTGGCCAGTTATTGAGTATATTGTTATCTCGGTAAGCGGTAAAGGAAAATTGATATTTTCCTTTAATATACGTTTTGTTAAAATATGCTGGTAATGTTGCGAATAAAATGATACAAAAATTAAATAATAAAGGAAAAAGATATTACATATTGCTCTGTAACCCATATCAAAATACATATCTTGTTATAAAAATTAGCGACATTGATTTCATTTTATATTCCTTACTCCTTTCATTGTGTAACCTTTATCTTATTTATCGTGAATATAAATTCACGATGAATAAGATAACGGTTATGGTAACAATAATTTAAATATGTGGTTATGTAACTAAGGCTGCTTCCAGATGCACTATAATTACAGTGGATTTACTGTATTTTCAACTTTTTTACTGTCTACTGTATTGGGTCATTACAGTATACAGTAAAATTTTATTTCGATTATGATCGAGGAGTGAACCTGTTTTTTTGGTCATCAAATTGCACAAAAGTAGGGAAAGTAGATGTAAGTAGATACCTTTCTTTTTCGTCCACCAAAATTTCCCTTCAAAATTGTTTAAAATGTCATCTACTGTAATTTTCCATAGCTCCACCACGCGGGTCGTCAAATTCATTCGTTCATTTCAAATATGAACATGATGTACAGATGGGTGGTCTTTGACTGATCTTGCGAAACATACCTTTATTATTACAATCACACTGCCAAAGCCAAGCCTTAAATGAAGCATTTACTTTATGATCAAGAATCATTATGATCCTGAAATTGTATATAGTATAATAACCTACGTAAGCAACTCGGTCAGAGAGTCATATTGAATTGTATAAAAAATGAAAGGAAAAATATCAACAAACATATAAATATGAAAAAGGGCCCAAGTTTAGATGAAAAAACGTTCGGAGTAGTCGTTGTTATCAATAAAATAGCTGATACACTGCCGTGCCTAGATAGATAAAGGAATAAATATAGAGCAAATAGAGATAAATGAAATAAGTAAATATTCACCGCGGCATACAGACATCATGTCTGTATGCCGCGTGACACCGAGCTTCATAAACAAGGTGCATCGATATACCAACAAAATGATGAGTTGGGAATATATGGCGAATACCGAATTCTAAGGGAGTCTCGAATTAAAAAAAATATCTAAGTATCAGTTTTATTGCATTATATTAGTTTATAACTAGCTGTGCCTCGTGGGTTCACCCGCTACTACATAAGAAAAAAACAAATATAGCGTAATATTATATATCCTATAGCCTCAATAAATGGACTATTCAAAATGAATATTTTTTCAATTCGAACTTGTTCCTAAGATTAGCGCGTTCAACCAACCAAACTCTTCAGCTTTATATTATTAACAAAATAAGTATATACATAGATAACGGCTGCCATAACAATTTGTTAATGCACAATAAAAACATTTAAGAAATATAACTGTCAAAATGACAATGTCATTATTGTTATTTCTGAACTTTCACAACTGTCACATCTGACAATGATCACATCGACTTCTATGTGTACGAAAACAAGTGATAGTATTATAAAAATTATTTAGTTATACAAAATAACATCATATGAAGTTGTTTAGTATAACTTACTTATTTAATAAAATAATTAATCCTTGATAAATTTAACTACGCACAAAATGGAAAAGCGTGGAAAACGGCATCATTCCTCATCGGAATCGGACAGCGATGAAGAGAATCGCTTAAAGGATCTTAAAGAGCGTGATGAATTTGCCAAGAGATTACGGAAACGTGATGAGAGTAAAGTGAAGAAAGTCGCCGAGGGATCTAACAAACGATCATATGAGGAGGCAGCCAAGCGCCTCAAGTTAGAAGCGGAAGACAGGGACAAAATACTGCCTAAATTACGTGTGCAGTCACGACGCAAGTATTTAGAGAAACGTAAAGATGACAAAGTAGTAGAACTAGAAGCCGACATTGCAGACGATGAGTATTTATTTGATGCAAGTGTGTAAGTATATAAAGCGTATTTTACTGAAGATAGTAGATTCCTTTGTAGGTTGATTCTGGAAGCACCACTGACACCCCTATCTCAGCTTAATAACGCAGTGTTAATTTGTTACGCTGCTGGTTTCTGGTTTGAAAGGATGACAGACTAATCTGAGGCATTCAAATCCTCGGGGCAGATGTGTAGTTAACACATTTTTCGCCAACCTCAGATGCAGTGGCATACTTATACCGCTCTAGGCCCGTGGCAAATTCATCCAAATGCAAATTAATTCGTGGATTATTGGATGTATGGAGTTGGGATTCTCCTTTGACCGGGGGCCCCTTCCGACTGGGGAACCGTGGTATTTTGCCGGCTTGCCACCCTGTAGTTATGCCACTGCTCAGATGAGACTAAAAGATCTTATCTAGGGTTGAATGCCCCTAAGCGGCAATGGCCAGTTACCATCTGATGCAAGATTGTTTGCTACTTCTATAAACTAATTTACTTCATCAATGCTATCCCGAAACTGCTTAAGAGTTGACAACATATAGGTGTTGTCAACTCTTAAGCAACTCCAGAGGTAGACATACAATAGACAAATTTGCTTTTAATTCATGTGTATATAATAACTAGAGATACTCTCTAAGACAATCCTTTGGAATCAAGACGTCAACAATTTTTAAAAATGCCCTTTTACTGTTACTTTATATGTCATATTATATATAAAATGTCACTTATAACATAATTCTGTGTGTAACTTTTCCACATCATATATTTTTTTATTACTAGTTCCATATTTATAATATTGTTGTGGAACTTTTAGACTAACAGAAAGAGAAAAAAAGGAAAGAGAACACAAGAAGACATTGCTGCAATTAGCCAAGGAACATGAGAAAGCACGAGAGTTGGAAAATGTTCAGAGGTATCATATGCCACAAGATCTTGGGAAAGGCGAAAAAGGTAACAAATTCATTTTATATAAAAAAATTGGCTAAATATGCACAGTATATAATTATTTAAATGTTTGAAATTAATGTGAGGATATCATTCTTACAATTGAATTTTTGAAGTATTTTCAATATGAATGTCTAGTATACATTTGTTATTTCTCCAGGAAAGTTGATGCTTGAACAAACCATATCTGTAGATTTTCCTCTGTAACCCCTTAGCAAACAGCTAAAGAAACAAGAAGCTGAAGAGGATAAATATGTCTATACCAAAGGATCCATTGGTTACAGTGAAAATATTTTTACATAACATTCCATAATCAGAATATTAAATAAGTAATTCAGTTAATGAAGCTTACAATAATTACCAAAAAATAATTGGTAAAAATGCTAGCTATACTAAACATTCTCTTTTACTTAACATTCTCGTTCTATTTTCAGGAGAATACATTGAAGTAGACGAAAACGAAAAGTTGCCTCACTCCGAACAAAGAAAATGGGAACAAGAACAAATTAAATCTGCCTTTTTTAAATTTGGTGCTAAAGATGCAAAGACACAAGATGAATATGAATTGTTGTTGGATGAACAAATTGATTTTATCCAAGCCCTACAACTTGAAGGCAATAAAGAAAAGAAAAAAGAAAGTGAAGAAGTTTCGGAGCATCAAAAGATACGGATGACTATAGAGGAAACAAAGAAATCTCTTCCAGTTTATCCATTCAGAGAAGCACTAATTGAAGCCATAAAGAATTATCAAATTCTAATTGTTGAGGGAGAAACTGGGTCTGGTAAAACAACTCAAATACCCCAATACTTACATGAGGCAGGTTTCACTAATGATGGTAAGAAAATTGGATGTACACAACCAAGAAGAGTTGCTGCCATGTCAGTAGCTGCAAGAGTTGCCCAAGAAATGAATGTCAAGCTGGGAAATGAAGTTGGATATAGTATAAGATTTGAGGATTGCACATCAGATCGAACTGTAATAAAATATATGACAGATGGTACACTACATAGGGAATTTTTATCAGAACCAGATTTAGCATCATACAGTGTTATGATCATTGATGAAGCTCATGAACGTACCTTGCATACAGATATTTTATTTGGTCTTGTTAAAGATATTACTAGATTTAGACCTGAGTTAAAACTGCTTATATCCAGTGCTACACTGGATGCTGAAAAGTTCTCGAATTTCTTTGATGAAGCACCTATCTTTAGAATACCAGGGAGGAGATTTCCTGTTGATATATATTACACAAAAGCCCCTGAGGCTGATTACATTGATGCAAGTGTAGTGTCGGTACTTCAAATACATGCTACACAACCACTTGGTGACATATTAGTTTTCCTCACAGGCCAGGAAGAAATTGAAACTTGTGTTGAAATGTTGCAGGAACGGACAAAGAGAATAGGCAAGAAATTAAAAGAACTGGTCATCTTACCAGTCTATGCTAATCTTCCAAGTGACATGCAAGCTAAAATTTTTGAACCAACTCCTGAAGGAGCACGGAAAGTTGTGCTGGCTACAAATATTGCTGAAACTTCACTTACAATAGACAATATTATCTATGTAATAGACCCAGGTTTTGCTAAGCAAAATAATTTTAACTCTAAGACAGGTATGGAAAGCCTTATAGTTGTTCCTATTTCTAAAGCCTCAGCTAATCAAAGGGCTGGTAGAGCTGGGAGAGTAGCGCCTGGAAAATGTTTTAGGCTATACACAGCATGGGCCTACAAGTATGAACTGGAGGATAATACAGTTCCAGAAATTCAGAGGATAAATTTGGGAAATGCAGTTCTGATGCTAAAGGCGCTAGGAATTAATGATCTGATCCACTTTGATTTCTTAGACCCTCCTCCCCATGAAACTTTGGATTTGGCTCTGGCACAACTGTATGCTTTGGGAGCACTCAATCACCATGGAGAATTAACAAAAGCTGGTAGAAGAATGGCAGAATTCCCTACAGACCCTATGCTGGCAAAAATGTTATTGGCTAGTGAAAAGTAAGTTTGACCCTTGTACACTTTTATGATTGAAAGTATTGTATTTATTACAATTAATAGAGATTAACTGATAATAATTTAATTACATTTTGTTTTCCAGATATAAGTGTTCTGAAGAAATAGTCACAATTGCTGCCATGTTGTCAGTGAACAGTTCAGTCTTCTATAGGCCTAAAGATAAAATAATCCACGCTGACACTGCCAGGAAGAACTTTTATCATAAGCATGGTGATCATTTGACATTGATGAATGTATATAATCAGGGGGTTGAATCTGAATATTCAGTACAATGGTGTTATGAAAACTTTATTCAATACAGATCAATGAAGAGGGCCAGGGATGTAAGGGAACAATTGGCTGGGCTTATGGAAAGAGTTGAAATAGAAATGGTGTCTAGTTTAGCTGATGATGCTAATATTAGAAAAGCTATAACAGCCGGATACTTTTACCATATAGCTAAGTTTTCTAAAGGTGGACATTACAAAACAGTTAAACATAATCAGGTATGTTTAATAATAGAAATATATTTATACTAAATAATTTATTACTTCTCTACTTTCAAGGTTAAGAGCTTTTTATTTCGATAGAAGTAATATAATGCTTGTATATTACTTTTTGCTTTTGCTCTTAAAAATGTAAATATCTTATTGCTTCAGTCACATTTATCACATAATTGAGTATTCTGTGTTAATTCAGGATATGAACTATCTGTGGGCCAAATTTCAACTAAATCTGTGAAAACCAATAATTTTTGTGTGAAAGTGTAAATGACATTTACATCATTACATGTATTACATCATCACAAACTTTAACAGTTATAATATTAGTAAGATCACATGTTTGATCAGATTGTTTGAAAATCAATTTGTCCCATTTGAATTTATGCAATTTGAATTTCTGCAACATATTCGAAATTCTTTTTAGCTCACTAATATTATTTTTTATTTTTTTTTCAGACAGTTATGGCACATCCCAACAGTGCACTTTTTGAGGAATTACCAAGGTGGGTGATATACCATGAGCTTGTGTTCACCTCCAAAGAATTTATGAGACAAGTAACAGAAATTGAAAGCAAATGGCTTTTAGAAGTAGCCCCACATTACTACAAATCCAAGGAATTAGAGGATTCTACAAATAAAAAAATGCCTAAAACAATAGGGAAATCTGCAAATAATTTAAAGAGTACAATTGTTAATTAAGTTTTATTTTAATGAAAAAATAACAAACTGAAGTTGCATAACAGATAAGCTCGTCTTTTATTTCTATCTATCTTTACTATAACAGTCTTGAACTTCCACAAAATCCTTAAGTAGGACTATTATTGCA
>DWPF01000493.1:0-10999 GCA_018251575.1 Cecropterus bathyllus | reverse complement strand
GTTTAATTTGGGTTGAAATAAAAAAATAAGTTTGTAAACGATCTCAATGTAAGTAATTAAGTTATTTGGAAGGTATGTGTAAAAAAGAAATATGAAGGGTACTTGGTGGTTAGTTGGTCGGGACTTACGTGGCTACGGGCAGTTAGCTTTGAGCTGCGAAAGGGTTCGGAAGTGGAAAAAATAAAAGTGTACCAGTTGTGTTCCGTGACTGTGAAAATAAATAAGTGTTATATTGAATTAAATAAATAGTGTTATATTATATAGACTAGAAGAAGAAGAGGAAATAAAGTGCATGTGTTAACTAAACTGGACGTTTTCTTACATATCAGAAGCGGGTATGTACCACGTCTTTTTCAAAATTATGTGTGTTAGTATTTGCATCTATTTAAAAGCTTTAAAATCATAATTCCTTTTTGACAAATTAGAGTTATTTATTTGAAAAACATTTAGACAGCATAATTTCAATAACTATTCGTTTATTTTGAAGTATGTACAAACCAATTTTACTGTGAATTATGTTATTAAGATTATTACGATAATCATTGTTATTCTACCCTCGTGTAGTTAAGAAATAATAATTGTTTGTCTTAACGGTTGAATACATAGTTGGCTTTGCTTCTGAGTTCTAGATAAGATGCAAAGTGAAAGAGGCTCGCAACCACGCCGCTTAGAAACGCCGGATAGCATACGTCGCAGCCGCAGCCGCAGTCGCCGCGACAGTGCACAAGGACTGCGCAGGAGCCGCGTTGTCGACTATGGCGTCTCGCGTGAGTCCGAGAAGCTACACGACTTGGAGCGACAATTACATCAAGAGCGGGCGCGACTGCGAAATCTCCGATATGATCTGCAAAGGGAGCGCGATCGTACGCAACGAACCGTGAGTAACCAGCGAGAATGTATACGTCAAAGCAGCCGTCCTTCTGTACGGGGTACTTCAACCGAAGGCGAGAAACGCTCTCGGATAAGAGAGCGTAGCCCACATGAAGGTGCCAGTAGAGCGAGATGTAGGAGTAGTATTGGGGGGCGTGAAAATTCACCAAAGGAACCCAAGAGCCCTACGTTTACCTCTAATGACGTTACTAACCTTTTGAATTCACTTAGAAACATGTCACATCAACCGTCTACGCTGCCCACTCAATCTTCAAATAACCACAAAAATATCTTGTCTGATTTTGATCCTTCATCCAAAACCCAACGAATAGACATCTGGTTAAAAAAGGTTAATGAGTGTGCAGCCGTCTACGGTTGGGATGACAAGACTACTATCCACTTTGCATTGCAAAAGCTTCAGGGTTTGGCCAAGGTTTGGTATGAAAGTCTGCCTTCAATATTTTTCAATTGGAATGAATGGCAAGAGAAATTAATAAATGCATTCCCCTGTGCAATTAACTATGGCCAAGCTCTGGAGGATATGTTAAAGAGGAAAAGCAGATTTAATGAACCCATTGAGATTTACTATTATGATAAACTAGCCTTATTAAATCAGTGTAATATTCAAGGAAAGAATGCTGTTGATTGTATTATCCACGGTCTGACAGATAGAACCATAAAATCAAGCGCAGTATCGCTGCGTTGTACACAGCCAGAACAGTTATTACAATTTTTGATGAGCAACAAAGAATCACTTCTATTAGTGGAACGGATAAATTATAAGACGAGACGAATTGATACAAACACCGGTAGTAATAATAGAATAGGTTATAAAAGTAATATTATTCAAAATAGTTCTTTGTTTTGCTTTAACTGTAAAGAACAAGGGCATCCATTTTTGAAATGTTCTAAACCGATTGTCAGATGTAACAAATGTAATAAAGTAGGACACAAAAGCGAGGAATGTTATAGTAACAACAGAGACACTAAAATTAACACCGTTCAGAAAACTATGCTTATATCATATTCAAATCCAAATTCTAAATTTTATAAGGATGTTTACGTAAATGATGTCGTGACGAAAGGATTTGTGGACTTTGGTAGTGAAGTATCATTAATAAAGCAATCATTTGTAAGTTGTTTGGGGTTAATACACTGTGGTCAATCTAGTGCTTTAAAAGGTTTTGGGAATCAAGTGGTTCGGACTCTTGGTACAGTGAACGTAAATTTAATTATTGATGGGGTATGTGCTAACGTCGTGTGTCAAGTTGTTAAGGATGAATATTTAGAACTTCCAATATTAATAGGTCAGTCATTTACCGAACAGTCGCATGTCATCGTCTGTAAAACCTCAAGTAAACTTAGTTTCTTTGATATAAATAATGAGGTGCCCTTTTCTGGTACCGACATTCACAATGATTCTTTAGTAAAGGTTATAGCTACTGCTGATGTTAGATATTACGGGCCGGCAACTATTAAGGCTTTAGTAGAACCGCAAATTTGTAGTAATATTTTGATAGATAGCAAAGTTATCGGAAGGCCTCTGCAACAGGTTATTATTTTGGGAGGTATATATCCTATAAAACATTCATTTGTTAATGTTCTCATTTCTCCAATTTTTACGTATTGTGACTTAAAAGCGGGAATGGTAGTGAGTCGTGGATCAGAAATTAAAACTGTAAATCAAATCGCTGCGTCCCCGAAAGAGCTTTTAGTATCACCGGGCATAGACAACGATAAGGTTCACATAGGCCATACAATTGACGAGTCTAATCGTCAGAAACTTTTAGCACTGCTGAATAAATATCAACACTGCTTTGCGTCTTCGTTGAAGCAATTAGGTTGTACAAACGTTACTGAAATGGTGATTGAGGTAAATAGTAATAAACCCATTGTTTATCGGCCCTATAGGTTATCGCATAAAGAACGGGAACATGTACGCGATTTGGTTACTGATATGTTAGATGCGGGAATAGTAAGAGAATCCGTATCGGAGTATGCAAGTCCGATTATTTTAGTATGCAAGAAAGATGGTAAATTCAGAATGTGTGTAGATTACAGAATGCTAAATTCAGTAACAGTCAAAGAACGCTATCCCATGCCAAATATTGATGATGAGATAGCGCGGTTGTCGGGTCAGGCCTATTTTGTCACCCTTGATTTAACCTCGGGGTACTATCAAGTCCCAATTTCTGAGCAATCTCGACCATTAACTTCTTTTGTCACACCGGACGGCCAATACGAATTTAACCGTATGCCGTTCGGATTAGCGAATGCGCCAGCGGTGTTTCAAAGGATGATGCATAAGGTTTTGGGCCCCGCGAGGTATGACGGAACCACATCCTATATTGATGACATTTTAATATATGGTAGGACCATTGAAGAATGTTTGCTTAGGTTGGAAAGGGTTTTAAAATTGGTAGAGGATGCAAATCTAACTCTTAATCTCGATAAATGCGAATTTCTCAAAGATAAAATAAATTATTTAGGATATGAGATAAGTTCAGCCGGAATTCGACCGGGTGATAAGAAAATTAAGTGTGTGATGGATTTCCCTTGTCCAACCGATCAACATACAGTACGACAATTCCTCGGGCTTGTAGGATACTTCCGTAAGTTCATTAAAAACTTTGCATCTCTAGCACATCCCTTAACAAAATTGCTAACTAAAGATGCCCCCTGGACCTGGACATATGAACAGGACGAGGCATTCAACATTCTTAAGGATAAATTAATAAATAGACCTATTCTTGCCATTTACGATCCAACTGCGGAAACAGAACTCCATACTGACGCTAGTAAGTACGGAATTGGAGGTGTACTATTACAAAAGTCCGAGAATACTAATTCGTTTAGGCCAGTTGCTTTTTATAGTCGAAAGACTTCCCCTGAGGAAAGAAACTTTCACGCGTTCGAGCTCGAAACACTTGCGGTAATATGCTCTTTAAGAAAATTTAGGGTGTACCTATTGGGACAACAATTTAAGGTCGTCACCGATTGCAGCGCTTTGCGTGCTACTTTTACTAAGCGCGACATTCTTCCACGAGTGGCCCGATGGTGGCTTCTTATGCAAGAGTTTAATTGTTCAATTGAGTATCGGCCTGGGGTTAAAATGGCTCATGTGGACGCTCTCTCTCGCAACCCTATGTCGGATGATGGAACCTCAAAAGTACTAGACCATTATCCATCAGTTATGAGTATTAGTAATGCAGATTGGCTACATACTTTACAATTAGGCGATTCGGAACTAAGTAGGATTAGGGATGTCCTTACTTCCAATCTTGATGTTGAGGGACTTAAGTATATTAAAGATAATTTTCTTATAAAAGATAATAAATTGTACCGGTATTTGAATAATGATAAAAATAACATTCGGTGGGTTGTGCCGAAGGGTGCAAGATGGCAGATTTGCCGTATGAATCATGATGATATAGGACATTTTGGAGTGGGAAAAACGTTAGACCGTATTAAACAATGTTACTGGTTTTCAAAAATGTCTAAATTTGTAAAGAAGTATGTCAACGCGTGCATAGATTGTGCTTACGCGAAGAAAAGTAATTTATGTAAAGAGGGATATTTACATCCAATAGAAAAGGTAGAAGTCCCGTTTCACACGCTACATATTGACCATCTTGGACCCTTTGTCAAGTCTAAGCTGGGTAATACTCATCTATTAGTCATTGTTGATGGATTTACTAAATTTGTATTTGCTAAGCCTGTGCGTAATACAAAAACACAAAGTGCTATTAGAGTTTTAGAAGATATTTTTTATACCTTTCGTATTCCGGACCGCCTGATCAGTGATAGAGGAACATGCTTCACGTCACACTCTTTTAAAAGATTTTGTCTTGATAAGGGTGTGAAGCATGTTCTGAATGCGGTAGCCAGTCCCAGGTCGAACGGGCAGGTTGAAAGATACAATCGTACCATTCTTAATTCACTAACAGCTCAAAATTTGAATAACGATGAAAAGGATTGGGATTATGCAATTGGGAAGGTACAGTGGGGATTAAACAACACATGTCAGAGGGCCATAGGTGGCAAAACACCAGCCGAAGTCATGTTTGGCACGGGTATAAATTCAGAAGCAAATCCTAGGCTTAATGAAATTCGTAATGAAACTCGCAATGGAAACGATTTAACTCTTATACGTCAGCAGGCTAAAGACTCAATTGACGCTAATCAGGCAAAACAAAAACAAAGTTATGATAAGGGCAAACGCCCCGCTAGGGTTTATGCTATAGGTGACTTAGTTAAAATAACGAAAGTAGCTTTCGCTAGTGAGGGAAAAAGTAAGAAACTTCTTCCAGCTTATATAGGTCCATATCGCGTAGTTTCAGTGTTAGGGAATGATAGGTACAGAGTAGCAGCTATACCGGGTTTAACGGCAACAAAGAACAAACGGAAAACGACTGTAGCCGCTGATCGAATGTTACCATGGGTTAACATTGCTTCTTTAGAAATCCATGAGTCCGATACTAGTGACACTGACGAGAGTATTGTTGAAAATATAAGTGATAATAATATTTAACACATATATAGTAATTTTGGTGTCTATTGTTGTTACTGATTAGTTATGTTTATGTTATTGATTATTTTTATATACACATTATTATAAAATGTATACTGATATACTTGGTAATATAATAATGAAATTACTATTGCATAGGTAAAGTTATAAAATATGTATGTGCGCTCATTTCATCTAAACCGAAGGTGGAAAGTTTTTATTGATAATCCGTTCTGTGAGTATGGAACATAGACTAACTGTGAGAATGGATGGGTTCACAGTATGTCGTTTCGGTGTCTTCGTCATGAGAATGGATGGGTTCATGGCGCAGCCATCGAGGTGTTCCATGCCACTGATATCTGAGGATGTTTACTATCTGCAAGAATGGATGGGTTTGCAGATGTAAGCCCTTGTAGAGAGTGATATTGTAAGAATGGATGGGTTTACAAATATCACAATAATTTCATGGCGTAAAGCTTGCTAACTCTGTGAGAGTGGATATGTACTAATATATAATATAATATTGAAGTCACTGTTGTATAAGTAAAGTTATCAAATTGTATGAACATGCATTTATTATATCCAAATAGAAAGTGGAAAGTTTTTGAGGATTCGTATTGTAAGTATGGAATATAGGCTAACTGTGAGAATGGACGGGTTCACAGTATGTCGTTTTGATGTCTTCGTCATGAGAATGGATGGGTTCATGGCGCAGCCATCGAGGTATTCCATGCTACTGATATCTGAGGATGTTTACTATCTGCAAGAATGGATGGGTTTGCAGATGTAAGTCCTTGTAGAGAGTGATATTGTAAGAATGGATGGGTTTACAAATATCACAGTAAATTTATGATATAACGCTTGCTAGCTCTGTGAGAACGGATGGGTTCACAGTGCAACTAGAAAAATAGTTGATCAGAATAGAATACATAGCTGAATCTGGAATATGTGATAAGTAATAATTTAGAGAAGAATAGGAAGGATAGAATAAGTTATTCAGTTTTAATCAATGTAAATTAACTTTGATGGTGAGGTAAAGTAATTTTCTTTTCTTTGCGTGCATGGGGACATGCACATTGTCAGGATGGGCGAATGTAAGAGCTATATAGTATGTTTTATAATATTTATAAATATACATTTGATTATTAGCAACATAGTGGGTTTAATTTGGGTTGAAATAAAAAAATAAGTTTGTAAACGATCTCAATGTAAGTAATTAAGTTATTTGGAAGGTATGTGTAAAAAAGAAATATGAAGGGTACTTGGTGGTTAGTTGGTCGGGACTTACGTGGCTACGGGCAGTTAGCTCAAAGCTAAAAAAGCAAAGCTCAAAGCTGCGAAAGGGTTCGGAAGTGGAAAAATAAAAGTGTACCAGTTGTGTTCCGTGACTGTGAAAATAAATAAGTGTTATATTGAATTAAATAGTGTTATATTGTATAGACTAGAAGTAGAAGAGGAAATAAAGTGTATGTGTTAACTAAACTGGACGTTTTCTTACACTAGAAACAATAATTGTTTACATTTTTCCTCATCATTGCAAGGTATGACCGAAAACGGTACTTTGTAACGTGAAAGCATGCACTCCACCTGATGGTAGGTCACCGTCACTCATGGACACCTGTACGCAACTTCATACAGAACAGGCGTTCTATCTGAAGTCGATCACAGTTGCGTTGCTATTCCTAGGATTTATACAAAAAAATTAAATTTAAATTTAAAAATCCCCCAACGCTATAATGATATTTGATGATATATGAGCAAACATTTAAAAAGTCGAAAATAATATCTATAGATGAGCCAATGAATTCGAGCGAATTACAACTATATTTTAAGTATAAAATCATAACATTTGATCGTTAAAATTGTGCTACAACGTCGCGGCGGTACCGCATCCAAATCGGTTCACCCGTTCAGGAGCTACGTGTCCACAGACAGACATAGCAGTCAAACTTATAACAAACACCCCTCTTTTTGCGTCGGGGGTTGAAAAAGGCTATCTCCGTAGTAAATAACAGTTACTCACATCGGTTGACTGCTGGCGCATGTTGAGCACGCGGCCGGCCCATGTGGCCGATCATCGCCTCACGCCGGCCGCTACCGCGCGCCACTCTGCATCTGTAATAAATTCATAAACAAATAAAACAAAATATTTAATGTAAAAGAATAAACGAGTATATAGTCTACAATTCACTGCCACGTATCGACATTTTGTCGAAACTTTGCTGCTCTTAAGAATATGGATAGAACGCCGCGAGCAAATCTGATTTATAAATCTGGAACACTGTGCACACGCGAACGCAAAAATAAGAGTAGCTGTGGTGACGCCACCAGCCAACATCAAAGAGATCTTCCACCCTTTCAATATGTTTCTGTATTGCTCAAAGTAGTCCTTTCGCGGGGCAATGTAGCCCTGCGGGGTGGAGAGTTGAAGGCCTTGACTTCTCAGCCCAAAAATACGGGCCCGGTCATGGGAGGGCGGTAAGCCAGGCTAGCGTTTTTTTATAATATAAATATATTATTATAATCAAATTATATATGTGTATTTTTTGGTTGTGTCTTTTTTTTGATTTTTTTGTTTCTGTATTTCCATTTTACAAGCTTATACATATGTGCATTGCTTTGTAAGAAAAATCAGAATATGACAAAAAATTCAACAAAAGGACTACAAGAAATTTCTAAGTATGAACAATGAGTATCCAGTGAAGGCATGCGTTTTGGTTTCTTTTAAGAAATCATAAGTATTATTATTTTAAGTAACTAACATTTATTTACTTTCGGAACCTATTGCTTATTTGGAGAGTCGAAGATTAAAGGGAATGATAACGGATACGAGCGGACCTATTTCTGTAGAAGGATTCTCCTGATCGATGATTCAGCGAGATAATAAAATTGTAGCGTCATTATTTAACAATACACCATTCATGAACTGACCTAATACTGAAAATGCGAGTTATTTATCAGTTTGAAGTAGCAAACAATCATACAGTCCATCTGATGGTAAGTGGTTGCTGTCACCCATGGACATCTGTAACCAACTTCCTACAGAACACGAGTTTTATCTGACGTCGATCAATAGATCGTTGCTTCTCATGATGACTAAGATGAACGCCTCATATGCAAGTGGGCCAGCATCCACATCCTTCCTCCAAAACGCAAGACCTGCTTCACGCTACGATTGGATGTGGCGGTGGTACCGCCCCGATCGAACTACACTGGTTTTACCACTTGTTAACAAACTACATTGGTTCTATCATCGTGTATGTCTACAACTTAGAAAACGTTGAACCATGTTTAGGTTTAAAATTGGATGCCAAAGAATACGTTAAATAGTTAACAAAGGACTTATATATTACAAAAGTAAAAATAATGTAAATATATGTTGGTTTAGTATATACACTTAGTACATAGTTTCAAAGCCGGCGCGCAACATATTTGGCTAGAACTCGACAAAGAAAGTATGCATGTCCTACATGAGTATACATAAAAAGAAATATAATAATTATACAGAACGAACAGATAACCTCTTTCCTTTGAGAAATCGGCTATGGATATATACAGATTAACCTTAAAACTATCGTTAAAAACAAATCAGATATTTAAGTGTACACAACACGCCTAAACTATTACTAGGGTATCCTACTGAACACATCCACTATAATAAACCATTTATGGGTATGAACACTGCTCTGATATTTCCTTTGAACTATGAATATTTGCTATAGATATAATTACTTGAATTCGTGATCCTAAATATGTTATGACCAAATATAGAAACACTTATATGAGTCCTCGGACATCTACGAACTCTCAAATGGGTTTCATGTCGTACCTACTAGAGGTAAATTAGTAAAGACTAGCCGGGCCTCACGGTTTCATCGCTTAAAAGAAGTAAAAAAAACGTCAAATTGTTATGATTTTTCATAGAGTAGAAAAACTTTAAAAAGATATATTAATCTTTTAAACGAAATTTTGGTACTTTTGCTTTGATGCGATTTTAGACTTACAGACAATCAGACAGATGAAAATCATAAAAAATATCATTATTTCTTATACTTAACCTACAAACTTATCTTAAGACATACTTTATTTTTATTATTTATTATTTGTAGCTGTCTATAAGCGGCAACGAGTAGTAGGGGATAAAACATGAAGTTAAAACAGACATTTAAGTCCCTCAATTATTTCTATTGGGCCAGAAATCTATCCCAAAACCGCATTGCAGACCAGTATAGTTTAGAGTAGCACAGACATCGCCACAAAGCACTGAAGTCATCAGAACTGTATGAAATACGCTCGTTACAACTGACTCACGTACTTACGTTCGGACTCAGGAGTTATTCGTATCCACATTTTATATTATCAAAATAAACAATAGTCATCGTTATAGTCAAAACAAGCAACATAAATTTTGTGTAAACATAATGCCGTACATAATGAAACATTGTTAAAATGTAACTGACTGAAAAATAAATACACATGTGTTCACGCATTTATGTCTACTGCAATGCAGCTGTTGGAAACAGCAGAGCCTGGTTCCCGCGGTTTTATTCAATATGCAAACACTAGGCCAGGGGTCGGCAACGTGTGGCTCATTTGAACGTGCTCTGCGGCTCTTTAACTGAGTTCTGGATGTATTATTAAAAGGCGGTATACAGCGGTCTTCGAAATGCAAAGCCTTGACGCACAAGGCGAATTTGTAAAGCAATTCAACCGAATCATTTTGGTGAGGGTATGTTATTTTAAAAATTGAAATTGAAACAGTGATGGTAAAGTGGTATTCGTTAGACTTTCAGCGTTTTGATTGAAATGTGAAGTACAGTGCTGTAACTATGCATTTTCTGAATGACGTGCAATTAAGAATTAATTTGGAACAACGTTATTAAATTCTATATCATATTTACATTATTCATAATAGTGGACAAAATAATCATGAGCAAACCTAAATGTCTGAGAGCTTCCTATAAAATTCTTATTTTTTTAAATATTCAATGACAAACAAAATTTTGGAACAAAAGACAACCCAGCAGTGGATGCAGATGATACAAAAAAGTGACGAAGAAACTGATTACTTAAAAAGTTGCCGACCCCTTTTAGGATCCTGCCTAATTCTCTGGAGAGATTAATTTGCATAGAAATTAGTATAAACAGCTGCCTGTGCAGTGTTCTGTAAGCCTTTTTAAATTAACACTTCTTTGTTTAAAAAACACAAATATTTTAAAATCTACACGATTTCAAAATAATAATTATAAACATTCACAGTATATTCTTTGCTTATTAAAGTAGTAAGTAGTAACAAGAGCTAAAATAGCCTAGCTTATTTTTTGATAATTTTCAAAAAAAAATACATAGTGAAAAATAAATTTTTTTTTTTTTTAGGTCATTGAAATAAAAGATATCTAATGTATTCCACCTACATAACTTTCCTACATAACATTCCTTGATTGTTAGTAGATATTATTGTAAATTGTAAAAAGCAGTGATAGCCGAATGGTTAAAACTCAGCCTCTCAATCGAGGGTACCGAAGTTCGAATCCCAGGCACGCTGATTTTTCTGAAATTATGTGCGTATTAGAAGTTAATTATCACTGCTTTACGGTGAAGGAAAACATCGTGAGGAAA
>DWPF01000492.1:0-11005 GCA_018251575.1 Cecropterus bathyllus | reverse complement strand
TATCCACTCCTTTCCATCGAAACGTAAGAGATATACTGTAATATACTCCACCCTCTCCCATGAAATAAAGATTCTTCGGCCACTCAAATCTTAAAAGATAATAATTTTATTTTGTGATATCTTGCAAAGTGGATTCAAAGAACAATTTAATAATGTACCTAAAAATAATGTACCTACTCCTTTTAGATGGAATGGAAGCAACAAGTATACAGTGGACCTAATGTAAAGTATGGGTTTAATTAAAAAAAACACTTATTAATGTTGTTTCGTGATGGAATCGTGTGAATATTTATTTACGCATTATTTTGACTAAGTTCCTAAGTACATATCTTTTGAATCAAAATACGATTCCGACCTCTGAAACACGCCCCATGTGAACGATTTATCCAAATTTAACATCCCTAGATGTAGTATCCCTACTGTACGTCCTGTATATTGTGTATACAAAAGCCCATCAATATCAATGATGTCCTTTCAAAGAGTTGCGACACAGGTGCAGCCGATATCTTTAGTAGAATTGGTTGACTTTCGAGATTTCTAATCAGTCGTGTCTGTTTTAGGTCTTTGAAACTGTTAATGCTTTACATTCACGCACGTAAAAGAATATCGAACGTGACTTCATGTATAGAATTTGAGATTTTGCTACAACAATTGTACATACTATAACAATAATAACACGTACATTACTAAGCTGTACTCAAAAAACAATATTAATTTTAATTAAAAATACTCGCCAGGAGGTATTTCGTACGATACAAATTTCATGCTGCATTCAGACTTGTCAAGGAACTTGCTCAAGTCGGATGTCGGCGTCACGTTCCAATGCGCTTCGGCGAAATCCCCACATTATTGTACGCATTTGACTTACTTTGTTTAAAAAATCAGTTATTGTCTATGATTCGCCCTTTTTCACTCTTGTTTATTTTACGCCAATAATCAGACTTCTAATTCTACGCAAATTTGTTAAACATGTGTCAGAGGAATCCTGAAAACTATTGAATGGAATCAATTAGTAAGTTCACTTTCAGATACGTTACTGAGATCTCAACCTAAGATCGATGACGCTATCTTAGGATCCACAGTTCATTATTTAACAATACAACTGATTTTCACCGGCAAGCCGTTGAATATTACATACCTACTCATTTCATTTATGTGAGTGTACGTATATATGTGTATCTCAAAGCATAGCTACTGGTACATCGAAGTCATTGTAATGCGAGGTATGATACCTCACAACACAAGTTTAGCACTTCTTCCGTTCGGCTCTCATGTTTCATGAGGTTTACGTTGCTTACGCTTACAGTTTAAGCATTTAAAATCAATGTGGATATGTACAATAGTATTCATACGTAATTTGATTTCGTACATGGATTGTAAATTAAAATTAAGGAAACAATATTTTTCCTTTCGCTTTATTTATTTCTTTTAAAAGACCTCCCTATGGAAGTAATGCCTAATTAACACGTCTCAAATATGTCAACATATTTAACTATACTCTTCAAACAAAAATTACATAACGGTACAAGATTATTAAAGGACTGAAATAAAGTGATTATGTTTTCAATGCAGTAGAAGCACAATCTTAAACCATGATATAAACACATTTAAAAACATTTTAATTATACAAAACGAAGTGTGATTAAAAAATCCCCTACGCCGAAGGCTGTGCGTCGGACGTGAACATAAGGTATTATATCTCGCCATTTACTAGACAAGGCACGCTCCGGATCAATGCTGGTTCCCGCCCCACCCTGTCTCGTGCATACTCTGTGCAGGAATACGTCTTGGACATCTTCAATTGTATAGATTTATAGCACAACTAAGTTAAGTAGAGATAACGTCGCACTAAATGAACTGCTTTACTGTATTTTAAGTGTATATTTATAACAGATAAGATAGCAAACGTTATTTTGAACATCTACACCCAAGTTTGTAAAGAAATTTTAAGTTTGTATAGTAAAGAAATAAAAGGCGTAGGCGTAGCAATTTTACTTACGATTCGTTGATTCTATTTTAATGAGAGACAATATGTTAGAATTTCATAAACATTTGGACCTTGGATTGGTGGTTATTCACCAAATCGTAGTAATAGTAACATAATAATTAGAAAATATATAAAAACCAATTACATGTCGCCATCTTGCCAATAAACTAACGTCTGTGTAACAAATCTACATCGAAACGTTCAAAAACAATATTAGCCTGCCGATGTTCATAATTTGTGAACGATTATGAATGAATCTATTCCAAATAAACTTTATTTGACTTGATATGATTTACGAACTTAGTGCTTCTAGTACGCGCGCACTGAATGGAATTTCCTTATTCGCGTGCTTTCTGATTCATTTGTATTCTGTAAGTACACGCCGATGAGTTAGCGAACTATCCTACGTTGTGTTATGAATGGCGCAGGAAATCGTAGCATCAATTATCGGTGTTTTATATTCTATTAATACATTTAATATCCTGCGTTTTAAGTTTTAATATGCATAAATATATTCTTCTAATTCAATAGGTTTTTATATAACCAGAATTAACTACTTCTTTCGTTATGTAAATAGATTTAGCTACGTGTTCAAATCCATTTATTGATACAGGTATGTACGATTTTATATAAAGATTACCAGCGTATCTGATTTATATAGGGCTTCGATACATTACGTTTTATATACTTCCATTATGTAGAAGTTTAATGGAATTTGTGGTACGTATTGTCGCGTGTGCACGTGGAATCTGTTAATATGTCGATTGAAACTACTAGCGTGATATTAAACTACTAACTACTGTGTAAAATATACCTACTCCATCAAGGTAAAAATGTTACCTAGCAATAATGTAAAATTCACACAACCACAGAATAAATGATGGATAAAAAAGAATAAAATATAGAAAACACTAATTATAAAGCTACTGAATATCCCGTGAGAACTCTGCGGTTTTGTTCAAGATACGAAACATTAAGCAGACAGGTATGTTAATAAACAGGAAATAACTGTTATGCATAATCCCTATCCAATATTCTTGTTCCATTTCGAGAAGACCTCGGAAGAGTCGGAAGCGATTCTTTCGGAAAGTCACGTTAGTATCCGGCTAGCGGTCGGTTGCTGGTCAGAATGAAAAACAATGTGACACGCGTGACGACGCGGCCGCTATCGGCTTCCGATCGCTGTGATGAGCCACGCTGGCCAGCCACGTGTGACTTCACACTACAAAATACCTGCATACTTAATGACTACCTACAGGCCACATACCTGTGATGCCAGGGCAATACTAGTAGTTTCGGTATTTAGTGACTAACCGCACGCAAATTCTTTTATACAGAACTAGCTGAAGTGCCCGTGCTTACTACGTGACAAAAAAATAGGGTTTACTCGCTAACCGTTAGAGGTACATGAAAAGTGATAAGGACCTTTTTGATGGAAAATTAAATGTTACTTCGTATATGCCATCAAAAGTTTGCTATTTTTAGCGTCCTCTTTTTATTTAAAATAAACATATGAAACTCTGCAACCACAGAGTGTAGTGACGTCACTAAAATAGTCGCCATCTTTAAATTGCGAAAAATATTGAACCCAAAAGTAGCCTATAGACGGACCAGTTAAATAAGCTACTATCCATGCAAAATTTAATGTAAATCGAACCAATGGTTCTTGCGTGATTGAGAAACACACAGACATCTATTTTTTATACATTAGTATAGATAGAAAGATATAAATATTAAGAATTTAAAAGAGGCATGTATTAGATTTATTGCCTATAAGACTATGCCTAAACTTTAAATCATCCGTCCTGAAAATAAAATATAGGGTTAGCGCAGCACATGGGACTACAAAAACTCGTTCGTTCGTCACCCCACTTAAGTGAGTTTAACACATCCTCGCCATTAATTGTGTTCAGGAACTCTCATTTGGTACAGTCATTGGTTTAATCGACCTCTCAGGAAGTGAACTTCAATCTACTGACAGCTGGACATTTATTTTCGAGTGTAGCTCAATTATTATAAATTCATCGACGTATAAATGATCGTAAAGCATTAAGAACAATCAAATTTAATAAACATGCGTGCAGAGCGTACTGAAAAATCTGTAATAATAGACGCTCTGTAATTGTAGATATAAAACAGGCAAGACTTCAATTGATAACCAAGCAATTATCGCTTTCGAAAGCCTTGCTTGCATCGCAGTAACCGATAATACCCACGCCCTCAAAGGTTCAAGCAACCAGCCCTTTTTTCGAATGAAAGCGAGTAAGGTATTTTTTGTTTTCAAGTTGTTAAATTTTTAATTTTTTCATTAATGAAGGTGTTATACAGATTTAATTTAATTGTACACAGGCCTGGCGTAAACATTAAATATAGAAGGTATATAAGGGATTACACGAATTATATTTTATGAAATTACATTCATCGCACCACGGATCGAATTAGCTGTGCTTCCTTTGTGCGCCGAGCATACTAAACAGGGCACAATATTTAGAAACGTGATAAAAAAGTGACGAGAACCCACCCAACGCAGAAAAAATCTGTCGTTCAATTTTGTATTAAGTAAATACAATGAATACTCAGAGAGATTTTAAATTTACAAGTAAACGTCAATAAAAATTAAGGATAAATTGAGATTATGCGCATTCAATTACGTTAAATAACACTCACTCACTGGCGTATTCACGATGTTCGGCTGGAGCTCGACCAGCCAAAAGGTAGGTTTTAAAATAATTTAATGCAATATATACAAATGTGGGTAATATTCTTACGAAAAAATTAGTAAGTTAACTTCTTACTCAACGCAAAACCGCTTCACTGATTTTGGGTATCTGTTTAAAACGTTACTCTTATTTGGTACTGTTTATCATTATTTACATATTTAAATATTTAAAGTGGTTCGAACCATAATTTGGGCAACATACTACGGGTATATCTGGACAATGAAAAGGACAGATTGATAAATGATAAAGTCAGGACAACATTAGTCACTGAATTATGAACTAACTCTCCTTCACGTCTATCCATTCTTATCACCCTCACTTCGACATTCACAAATCTTATCAATAAATCTATTCAGAAATAAGCATGACACATAAAAGGAAAATAATTTCTTATGTTTTTGTTACAAAGAGTGACGCACCGGCGTACGAAAGTTCTACATTTTGTTAACAATATTTAAAGTACGTATCAAATAAAAGACGTAGCCGTTTTGTATCCCACAATGTTTAAATGATTATCCCCAGTGAATGAAACTAGCCCTTGTCCTGACGCATGCGGGTTAAAAAAACATGACACCCGAGCCAAGTCACCCAACATGACGGTGTTGGTAATAAACAGAATATCATAATAGTGTCCGTCCCAAATGTAGGGTCGGGAGCACAAAAAATTTAACGTTGGAACATAAAATATAAGGGCGCACAGATCGTAGTAACACAAGGGAGAAGGGAGCCTTCGGTTTAACTAAATATAGATCCGCAACTTCTATACCGGAATTTGTACACCAAACACGTCGAGATGCCCGCGCCAGTCGCCTTGAGCGACTTAGAACTTCCACCAACGTATTAATTTTAACAGACTCCCAAAAAAGGTTCAGCAGACTTTTTGTCGGTACGGAATGTGTAATACTTATAGTTTATGGGTATCGATTTACTCCGGCTACTGAACGGGTTTATAAAGTGTAGCGTACATCGCCGTCTGCCTCTTTTTTTACGTGAATCCTTTGTCAGTTGCGAGGATGGAGACGCCCAAATTAAGAACACGTGGTGGACTTATAAAAATGGCTATTGTATATGTGATGGCAAAGAATGTGTGTAAATATTTTAGAAGCTAGTAATCCGCTTGAGAGGCTACGTTATTTGTCGTATGTGCCATATTATTATACTTGTACCTATGTAGATCAAACAGGCATAAATTTATGTCAATTTTAAGAGCGGCATCTCTTATTCATTATTATACACCAAAATATACTTAAAGTAGTAATCATATAGTGTTTTATAATTTAGTTTAGTTAATGTTAGTTTTAATTTTCTATTTTCATTTTCTATGTCATTTTTCTTTTCACTTCAAATAAATAATGATCAGGGCAAAGACTTTCCAGCTAAGCCACACTAAATTTCTACTAATTTAATATCGTATGGACGAGATAATTAAAAAATTCAAAACATATACAAGCTGCTAACACTTTACAGTAACTATGCACTCAATAATATCGTAATAGTAAAACCTTTAAATAGATTAAGTTACAATATTATTGCGTAATATTACAAACAGTCAGACGTAATTTGCGACACACGCAGTGTAATGGGATATTTCACACTAGATTTACTGTAATAGAAAAATGTGACTCACGATCGTCTTTACAGTGTCTGCGGAGCTCTAATCCGCAATGATAAATTACTCCATAGACACCATAGCTGCTCTCACGTAGTCGTAAGTCAATATATAAAACGTGAATTAAAAAAATAGGTAACTTCTGTGAACAGTGAAAATGTCATACCTACTTAAGTCCATTGTGTCCTTTTAGAGGGTAACAAAATTTTTGAGGTACAAATATCTTTTTTTTTTAGCTAACTTTATTTTTATAATGTTAACAAACAGTTACTTCTTTTGATGGAGGACTTTTGAAAAGATCTATTAGTTAGCCACCAAAGAATACCTGTAACTACAGTACCTATTTACATGAAGTCTAGGTTTGATGTGCGCAGATGTATCTAATAAAATCGATAAGATTTTTCTGACCATAGAACTACGACTGTACATAGAGTACGCATTCATTAACTTAATTAAATTTTATATTGAGATTCCAATATAGAGTCTGCCCTATTATCCATGCCTCGTATCCATGATACAATGGACTGTGTCTTCTTTAACACAACCGTCAGACTAGATCACAGAAGCACATATTATAGATCAGGAATATTGACGGTTGGATTTATAATTGAAGCTATAAATGAAGTCGAATTCGGTATATTTAGTTTTACCACTAAATGAATATTGTTATTGCTCGTCAAAACCAAATTACTATCTGGAGAACGTTCAACAGGTTATTTACGGTTTTACGTACACGCGAAGTATCTTGCACAGTTTCTAAATCGATTGATTTCAAACCAGACGTCAAAAACAAAGTAGTGAAGTCCTGAAGACAAGTCATATTAAAGTACCGCTAGATGAAGTATAAACTAGAACACTTGCTTTTAATACATTTATCAAAAAGCATATTTAATGGGCGCTATAAAAAAGCATTGGCGTCGAAAGACGTAGGGCCTGCGGAGATTGGTCGGCGGCGGCGAGGGTAGGGGACGCGTCGTATTGATCTGACGCTCACCCTCCGCCCCCGCCAGACATTACCCGAGCACTCGCGACTCACCCCCGGCTTCGCCTAGCACCCCCGTCAACGCACCACCGAGCCGACACCCCGAGCTCGACGCAACGCAACCACACCCCTTTTTCATGCGAACATCGAGTCACGGGATTTTCCAATTCAATTTACTCAGCAATCGACGAGTAGATGACGATAAAATAGAAAAGCACCAGCACTAAGTAAATGCAATAGGTTTTCCTCGAGCGTTATACCTTCGAGATACGCATCAGGAGATCTGATAAAGGTTGACTGTAATTACAGGTTACGATCCGAATAAAAGCTGTCTGGGCACAACGATATGGCAGAACTTCGATTAAAATTTTAGGAATTCACATGTAGTTTTTGTACAAAATAAGGGAATACAAAATCCGAAGGGGCATATAGATTGGTGAGATGATTCGATTATGGGCACAATAAGCGATGAAGCATTTTCGTAAGTTCATTGACTCCGCGAACAATGTGCCCACGGGCGGCGGTCGAACCGGCGAGACCGCGCCCGCCGCATCTGCTGTACGATCAAGGATTTTATTTCACGAGCACGACACATGTCCTGAGCTTAACAACTTCCGTCTAATCTTCACATTTAACACGGCAACGAACTTTAAATTAGACGGTGCTACAGCTACGTACCTAACTTTAAAAAATCTATACGTTAGTACGTATAGATTTTATAAAGTTAGGTAAATCAATGTAATGTCAATGTAAAAAATTAGACCATATAAAAGCAATTCTGTTTTGTATGGCATAAATCATAACAATGACATTAAAAGAACGTAATTCCAACAAATGCAATAAACATATTGCAATATTAATAGGACACGCGACGGAAATGCACATGAATCATCAATTCGATATCTGCCGAATCGCGCCACCCCAGGCAAGGTCAATAATGTCTATTGAAATAGCACCCCTTCAATAACAGACACCCCTAAGTAATCAAAAATTATACATATAAATTAAGCGTGCCATCGTGTGGGTATAATTGTTACTTCGTACTTCGTGGTTGGCTGAGTCAATATCGATAAGTAGCTTAAGTTAGGTTGACTCATCAGAGTCAGCTTGAACGTACTCACACAAGAATAAGCCCGTGACGCATAGGCCATAGTCATACTAATTGTTCTTGCGATTGTTCTACAAATTAAACGATGTCGAGCATGCCGACAGTGACCATAACACGAAGACATATTCCAGATCTTGTTGGCATGACCCGAATGAGGTCACATTGTCTGTGTATGATTGATTGACAGATAAAAGGGTTAAAGAAAGCTAATGGGAAGTTACGACATGCGATTTGTACTTAATGCATACAGAGGAATTGCACAACATAGGAATAGAGCCAAAATTACAATGTCGTACTGTAATAATTGTGATATCTTAGAATTTTCTTTAAATTGTAATATCTTCTCGTTATGATTAATAGTCTTAATTCTCAAACCGATACAAATCCCAGAAGCAATATACAATAATTTATTATACGAATATTGAATTTGATATATCAATTACTGCAGAGGAAACAATGATCATGATGAGAAAGACATTTGAAAAACTACACCAATGGAATTTAGCCATTATCCAATCTGTTACTCGTATTACGTTCCTCATTGTTTGTAGGATTGGCAGATGGTCGTGACTTGTCTGGATTGCTAGATATTATAGGATTTCCCGGTTTGAAACAAAATATCTTGCTTACAGTTAAACCTAGTGTGAATGTCCTGCTATTTTTGGACTTTGCTTCGAAATTTACTACTCTCCTGCACATAACTTCAAGGTTTTTTGCATTCTTTCGGTGAGTTCTAACATACTTGAGTATCTAAGCAAAAACTATGAAAAACAATTTTTATTTCCCTATAGACATTTCTTTTTATTTCTCTTTACATCCTAATGAACTATTAATATTCATTGTTGGCGATACGATATCTAAAGTGCAAGTACTACTATTATCAAAACCTAGCTACCAAAATTAATTCTCCGAAGTTGAAAACTGCTTATACACATATGCAAATAACAAACTTTGACACATTGTAAGCACTCATTGGTAGAGGCACAAGTAAACCAAAAGTGGCGTAATGAGATGTAATGTTTATTGAAAATAATGTTCAAAATATATACCATAGAGCTGTGGGGGCAGGTCCTCCCACTCGAATTACAGTCAGGTACAACAGCCAGTTATTCGAACCGAGTTAGCTCAAGAACATAACTTTCTAGTGACTCATAGGAAGAGAGCTATCTCGCGCAGACGCTCTCAATAAGGAAGAGGGTAATAAACAAATTCAGCTCTCCCATCTTATGTGGCTTCGTAGCCCATTAAAATGCACAATACTGCACTTTATACCATAGAGGCCGGGCCCAGATCTCGAGGGGCAGATGCTATTTTTAGTTTTTAAATTGATACACCAACAAAGGAAAGGATGTAAGCAATTAACACGCACTTTCGTTGCAACGTAACAGAGTGGCGGTCGCCGAAGTCGTCTGCCTGATCGCAACGCAATGAAAAGGTACGCTGATAACACACCTGTTAATATGAAACCGGTATCATTTGGCAAAACACGTAGCGTGTACTCTCATGTAAGATAAGCGAGAATACTGTATTTTGCTAACTTTGGATGATAATAGTTAAACATCACACTGAAAGTTATATTCATAATTGCTTTAATTTCATGTCACATATCTTGAAAGTTAATTCTAAAATTACATATAATTACATATGTTGTCATTGTTAAAATGCGTACCCGATCATAATCTATTTTGTTCACTATGATATTCTATCCCTCACTTGAGTTCACATATAATTAAGCTCTTAGAAAGAAAACCACTTGGGTACAAGGGCGTGAGTACTCCGATTGTTCTCCGAAGACATCTTCTACTGACACTGTCTTGACCTAATTGAATATAATGGTTTGTTATTCATCAGTCCGTTCCCTGCGTGAAGTCTTACAAAAACAAATTAAGTGGAGCGGCGGCTCCAAAGCTGTTCAGCTCCATACTATACGTCCGCTATGCCTCGTAATAGGTTGGATTTCATTTTATAACAGTTACATGTCATTAATTTAATAGCGCTATTAACAACGGGCCCTTGTACGCTGGGCACCAATAGAATGGCCGATTGTCTGGAAGATATATCTTCATGTTTGCTTCACTCTCATTCCTACTATTTTAGTATTAGCATTACATTAAGTTTTATGTGAACAGTTTCTTTGATTTTATCAGAATTGCTTATGCATTACAGTTTCACTAGTTCAACAATATGTAGGTTGATGCTGATTTCGAATTTCATTGTTATTAATCCACGGTATAAATTAATAGATACATAAATTACAATAATAATGATTACAATTATTCAAACATCTAGAATAAAACTTTCTTTTAATTTGTTTACAATCTTTACGCATATAAAATGTTCACTAGAATGGAAAGCGAGGTACGACGTAGTTATTAAAAAAATTAACGCTAACGCTTTCTACACTTATAGATATAGTAGAATTATTTTCTGTGTCGTGGGTGCCATGGACACACACAAAGACGAATAGACAAACATCTAGACCCTAAACCGAAAACCTAATGTCATCATTCAAATATACGTTTGGCCAGGGATTGAACCCGAAACCACTGCATGTCATATCGGCATGATAAAATAGTCCGCCGCGCAGTTCGTCAAATAT
>DWPF01000491.1:0-11010 GCA_018251575.1 Cecropterus bathyllus | reverse complement strand
CTTACCATCAGGTGGGCTGCATGCTCGTTTGCTACTTCCATACTAAAAAAAAAAACAGACAACAGATTACTTGCTTCAACTTTATTTATTAACAAGTCTTCAACCTCAATTTAGAAATTAGGCGACTAAATTTATCCTTAAAATGATACTGTAGTGTCAGTATTGAATAGCACCGCTCTCTCTCTTCCTATGGATTTTGTTAAAGGCGACTTAAGCACAAAATCTACGAGAAAGGCAGAAACCGAACAACGTAACTCACAACAACAACTCTTGTTTAGTAAAATGTAATGCAGCATATTTGAAGTAGCCTTTATTGCCCATGTAAAAAACAAGGTGGTCTAAAAAAATTACGAAATATATAACTGAAAGAAAAAAAATACCGACTGAGTTTCTTGCTCTCTACTGCTGCTCTTGATCTTAGTTGAGGTCGTGTTATGATCCGGTGGTAGTATAAGAATATTGAAACTGACAATTTGTAAGTGCCCCCGTAAGGTTGCACTAACAAATTGTTAGTTTCAAGCGTAAGTTTAAGGTTGTAAGGCCTATACAAAATAAAGACATTTCGTTTCATTCCATTTAAAGCGCTTTTCTTTGTCAACCAATACGCACGCCAGGCGCTGGAACTATTGCTAAAGACACTCATTATGTTTCTTTTCATTATGTATGGAGGTTTATGGCCAGCAGTGAACTTATAGACAAATAAATAAATCCCAGACATACCTTAATTATTACTATCAAATTTATTGCCCAGTTTCACCACAACACCATTATTTTAACAACTTGTAACGATCTTGTCAGATAGGGACAGAACTCTTTATTTTATTATCTCCCTTAATCGGCGTCGGCTGAAACTTTTTGCGGAGTTTCGCCAATGAACCTTGTTCTTACGCTATTGCCGTCTAACGTTATATCTTATTTAGCTATAATTATTTATAGTAGTAGTAAGTATGTATACCAATTTCAGCAATTATAATATAATGATAAGTACCTGCTTATCACTGTGGCAGAGTAGATCTCTTACATTTATTTTATATTAATTCTACTTTGATTTCTTAGTTCAATGGTTTTGAACAACTTTGCATTAACTTCACAAACGAGAAACTCCAACAATTCTTCAATCACCATATGTTTGTGTTGGAACAAGAAGAGTACACCAAAGAAGGAATTCACTGGGAATTCATTGACTTTGGAATGGACTTACTGGCCTGCATTGATCTTATTGAAAAGGTACACGGAGTGTACGGAGCTCTGCGACAGACTTGGCCTATTTGGTTTTATTAATGTTTTGTGTTTCATTACGTTCCTACTACTAATCTATGTGTAGACGCTTATTGTATATCCCGTTCATTTAATTTGGGTTTACTGTTCATAAAAGTACAACGGTTTCGAGCAACTCTGCATTAACTTCACGAACGAGAAACTCCAGCAATTCTTTAACCACCACATGTTCGTACTCGAACAAGAGGAGTACAAGAAGGAGGGCATCAACTGGGCTTTCATCGATTTTGGAATGGACTTACTCGCTTGTATCGATCTTATCGAGAAGGTAATAGTCCACCGAGTAATCGTATAGCACGATGGCGCCGGACACCTGCAGACGGAATAACGTTTGGCGCACTTGCCAAATCTATGGGGATAGATGCGGCTCGAAAATTAGTTTCACTGTAAGGTTTAGATAGGTTGTTAAAACTACAGAACGAAATCTGTAGCCTATCTATTACCGACCACCCCTAACCTTCCACATTACTTATCTCCCTGCAGTTCAACGGTTTTGAACAACTCTGCATTAATTTCACCAACGAGAAACTGCAGCAGTTCTTTAACCATCACATGTTCGTACTGGAACAAGAAGAGTACCAGCGCGAAGGCATCGAGTGGACTTTCATTGACTTTGGCATGGATCTCCAAAATTGCATTGACCTTATAGAGAAGGTATATGGCGGCAACGCAGCTGTGAACGCTTGCATCTCGCCATGGTCCTCCAGTGAAGTTGTCTAAATTAATTCATGTTTATTTGGAAATTTAAACGCTTCCCTCGATGGACTAGACAATGCTATATGCGTGGTTTGAGTGTTATCTATCTGTGTGTCTTTCTGTATCTTTATGTTCAACCACTACACAAGTTCAAACTCACAATCACCCATACACCGACATGCTACAGGACAAAGGTTTCTAGTATTTAACACGTTACCTCGATTATCTTTTCCATGTCCCCGCGGTCAAGGTGAACGGGTTTAATCAGCTCTGTGTTAACTTTACCAATGAAAAGTTACAGCAGTACTTTAATCATTTTATGTTCGTCCTCGAGCAAGAAGAGTACGAAAGAGAAGGGATCCAATGGTCCTTTATAGATTTCGGTATGGATCTCCAACCGACAATAAATTTGATAGAAAAGGTATTAGAGGCATATGGTATGTAGCTTGAGGCTCTAGGGTCGCGTTTAGAAGAAGCAGCGCTTCAGGCTGAAAATATTAAGTCAACCCTTGCAAATGCAACAGTAAATTTTACTGGCTGTACACCCCTCCCTCTGCGGTAATATCACTTTAAGAAGTAGCTTATCTCACTCGCCAATGTTTAAGACGAATTAATATGCGCATTTGCTCTGATATGTTCGAGTAATTTGCACAAGCTGTCGCGATCTCAACAGATTTAAACACACCGCTGGACGCCACACTTGCAACTGTAATAAGGATATATATTTGCCTTTATAACTTTTAGTTAATATTGTAGAATGCTTCATTTTTTTTAAGAATTAAATATTTTGAGTACGCTTACTACCAAATATTGAAACATGCACAAGTATTCATATATGCTCAACACTGTACATGACTTCATTCTTATTGCATGCTGCTTTTAATTTTAATGCATAATGTATTATTAAGATTACATTACATTACACATAACGTAAATACACACATAAAGTAAAAAGCAACAATCACAGATATTTTTTTTTCGTTTGGCAAGTTTAAAAGACAAAATTTAACACAATATTGCACATTTTTTTCTTTACTTATAAAATGCTTTAAAGCTTAATTGTAAAATTAAGAAACATTAAGTTTCAGAAATTCAATGAAAACACGCAGCACGCATCCCTGGACAGTGGAAGTTCATTTTTTAATCTATTTGGTACGTTTGCAGCCTATGGGTATCCTCTCAATCCTTGAGGAAGAGTCTATGTTCCCGAAAGCCACTGACCAGACCTTCGTTGAGAAGTTGAACAACAACCACTTGGGCAAATCTGCTCCTTACTTGAAGCCCAAACCCCCCAAGCCCGGTTGCCAGGCCGCTCACTTTGCCATTGGTCACTACGCCGGTAATGTAAGTATCATTCCTTTATACTTAGGTCTCTTTTGGTGCACTAGTATCTGCAATATATTTTAATCCACTACGATTCTCTATACCATAATTTTATATTACAGTATTAACAGGGTATTTTAATACAATTATAATAGGCGCTTTACCAACTTCTGAGTGACTAACTGGTTTTAGTTCTCACATCCTGAGATTTTCCTTCATTCCCATCAAAGCCCAAAGAGTAGAACACGACATGGTCTTGTTACTGATTTTATCTTTATCTGTCTTTATGAATAGGTCGGCTACAACATCACTGGTTGGCTTGAGAAGAACAAGGATCCCCTTAACGACACTGTTGTCGACCAATTCAAGAAGGGATCCAACAAACTGTTGGTTGAGATCTTTGCTGACCATCCTGGTCAGTCTGGTGATGCTGGTGGCGGCGGTGGTGGCAAGGGTACGTAACTATTTAGCGCCTTAGGTAAATCTAATAAGTAATGGAGAAAATTTTGACCCTTCTCAGACATATCTCATATAAAATAATTATTGATATTATTTTCAAACATAAATAACTCAAATGTTGTAAGCTCTATTTAATAGTTTATTTATCGTATTTAAAGTTTAAATTTTTAAAATCTCGCAAGTATTTAGTTAATTAAGACTTAAGGATGTTGCAGTTATCTTAAATATTATAATTTTATAAGAACTCTTAATGTTAGAATTCCAGCGAGGACCGTTCTCATGAGCATTCAAGACCTTCTGTGAACATACAAGTGATATTTTGACAAATCTTCTTGCATCACACAAACGAATACATTATTCAACATGACAAATCACTATAATATTGATTTCCCTTCCATTAGATTAATTAAGTTAAATTCGATTCAAATAGTCCTCTATACTATGTGGTAGCTGATAAATCATTACATTCATTATAGATTACTTCAAAATTGACATTAAATCATTCATTATTATTATGATGCCAATATCTTTAATTACAACCTGTACTTCTATTTTCATTTTGTTCACATTTTTTTTAAATAAATTAGGCGCTGGAGGCAAACGTGCCAAGGGTTCTGCCTTCCAGACTGTGTCATCACTCTACAGGGTAAACTGGAATACTATGTCCGAGAGTTGCTTCTGTGTCTTCTCGTCGCTTACTGTCCACGTCTATCAACACACTACGGACTGGCACCTACATGAGAATTGTCATAAAAAGCTCGATCAATTTCATTTTTTATATCAGTTCATGCTCTAAAAGTTTAACGGACTCTGTCTGCTGTATGCTATTTTAAATAAAATATATTTTATGATGTTTCTCTCGAGGTACCAGTTCTGCCACGCTTCAGAATTAATACATCAATGTTTGTCCACGTCCGTGTATGTTTTGCAGCAGTGCTCATGTCGCCGCGTCTCGCAGTTGTATTGTCAACGTGTCAATTATGTCCTTTGTCTATGTCTGTACGCTATATTGTGATCGTCTTTGCACTAATTGTTGCTTGTTAATGTACATCCATAGGCGGTCGCGGTAAGAAGGGTGGTGGTTTCGCTACTGTCTCCTCCGCCTACAGGGTACTTATTTGAAAGTTTTTAACTGTAGATGAATTTTGTTTTTATCACCCATTTGGTGTAGAATTACTACTTACATGTATCTCTACGCCTTAAACTATTTCTGTAAATGAAATACAGAAACTTTTAATAATCATCTAGAAAAAAAGGCATCGAACGCCTCGTTCATTATAGTATCGATAAATTTAACCTTCGTAATATTTGCCACGACTGCATTATTACGAATTAGATTCATCAATTTGACTTCTTTACCATTTTATCATCCATACAGCCGGAAAGTAGTTAATCAGGATACCGTTACTTATACCGATGGCTGTATTATAATACTAAACTTAATGTTTGTCCGTGTGTTTTGTTTTCCTTAACCATCTTTTGTGTACCTTAATCAATGTTCACGTGTTCATCAAAAATATTTATACTGCAAAATCATTCCATTGGTGTGTCGCTTTAAATGTTAGAATTTTATAGGTATGATTGTTTTTTTATTGAAATAATCAACTGGAAAATTTAACTCAAAATTATGTTATAACAAAATAATATGAAAGAAATGCAAATTTACTAACCAAAACTAGGTGGAAAACGTATATTAAACCGTAAGCGTACTTACTACAGGAACAACTTAACAACCTGATGACAACGCTGAGATCCACCCAGCCTCACTTCGTACGTTGTATCATCCCCAACGAGTTGAAGCAGCCTGGTAAGTTTAACTCTGCAAAAAAAAATTGTATCATGTTTTAAAAATAATACAGAATTTAAAAGTAGGCATAAAGTTTTTATCTAGGAAGACTCATAAAATATATTGCCCATTATTGTCTGTCGACGAGAGTATGAGAAACTAAATTCAGTGCACGATGTAGGCGTTGAGTGACTGACGTAAATTTAGTGGGGTTACTCAGCTCGTACTAAATATAACGTGCAACATTCATGTTTTAGTATGACTCCAATTTTCGGCGATTCAGCCAACGCGTGAAACATGCCGTCTAGAATATATCGCCATTAAAATACTTTAACACTAATGACGATAAAACATGAGCATGAGTAGCTGTATGAAAATAAGTGTGAATGCTATAATGGATCCATCCATCATCTATCTGTTTTTCAATATTGACCGTATATTTAGAATTCGAGAGCAAATTTGTCGATAGCTGACCATGTTCTCGTTTACCAGGTCTCATCGACTCCCACCTTGTGATGCACCAGCTCACCTGTAACGGTGTGCTTGAAGGCATCCGTATTTGCCGTAAAGGTTTCCCCAACAGGATGGTCTACCCTGACTTCAAGCTCCGGTAAGATATCGTCTCGTAAACAGCATCATAAAATTTTATTTTTACGAGATAACATCATGCTGTCAAAATTATAGAAGCCAGAAGCATCTAATAAGACATTAGGATTTTATTTTCATATCCGAAGATTATGTTTATTTAGATAAGTGGATTATTTTGGTAGATGAGTCAAAACAAAATTCTTTTAACTCCAGCATATTTGTTAACTGGAGCAGTTTTATTCTTGTACCGCAGCACCTGTCTATTGCTGACGTCATCGACATAGCCATGCAGCGATACCTTCTATTACTGGAATGATGTTTGGTCTAAAAGAAAATATATTTAAGATTAAGGATGATATCGAAGTTAAATAATGTCTCTGATCACATATATCAATTTAATTTATTCAATGAACAGTTACATGATTCTTGCACCTGCCACCATGACTGCGGAAAAAGATCCCAAAGAAGCTGCTAGGAAGTGTCTCGAGGAAGTCGGGCTAGATCCCGAAAGCTATCGTATAGGTCATACTAAGGCAAGGAATTATTGACATATACCATCAGAGAATGGTATTATAGCATGGTTCTACAGATGTGATACCAAAAACTCTAAAGAATAGAGTTCGAATGGAGTTGAAATCCAATCGTTTTTATCCACATTCAGATTCCCTTTTCATTATTGCACCAGTAGTTAGCATTTACATGTGACTACAGTATTTAGTTTACATCATGTATACTAGTTACCTTAAACATGAAAGTATGTTTCATGTTACAATTACTCCAACCTTCGATACCCACCCCTTTTATGATCCTGACGTATACGAGATACGTCGTATATGTTTTATTGATTTTTGTTTGATTTTCCCTTATCGTGTGTTCCATATCATTTGGTAATATAGCTACAAGATCCTGGCCCCTCAAGCTGTGGAAAAGGAATCTGACCCTAAGAAAATCGCCCAAATTATCCTGGATGCCACGGGCTTGGATGTCGAGTCCTACCGTCTCGGTCACACCAAGGCATGTCTAGAATCCGATTGAATAGCTTAATAGGTTTGAAACCTGCGATCCGAACATACCTGGAGGATCGTGTGGCTTGAAACGCTTCAGCAGCACCATTAAGAACTGGTGGAGATACCATACCTTACGCCTTACAAACTAAGGTTGTTTTACCCTTAAGAGCCCAAGCTACGTAGGCTCTTAGTTGTGTTTCCCTTTTACCTTACCTACCTACCACTATCGTTTTTACCTATATATATCATGATTATTTTATTTTGTGTGTTCCTCTAACGCAGATACAAAATTCTGTGCCCGAACCTCATTAAAGAACCTATTACCGCTGAGAAAGCCACCGAGAAAATTCTCGAACATACCGGCTTAGACTCGGAGTCTTTCAGAATGGGAAGGACGAAGGTAGAGCAATATGCATGCGACTATCAAAATTCTTGCACTTGTATTTGCATGAATTTCTTAAAATATCTTTCATTTCAACCTTCATTCTACAACACTTCCTATATTAACATTCTGTTTCGGTTTTACTAAACCTGTGTGTTATACAATTTTTAAGTGTTATTCTTGTATTTTCTGTATTGCAGTTTTAAATTCTTTCTTATAGAAAAAATGTGTTTATTCTTCCATGTATGTAAATCTATATTTATGAAATGTAACTTTGTCTATTTAATGACCTAACTTTTGTTTGTATCAAAATACGGACATATCTTAATTACTAACTGTACTGAGCAGGTATTCTTCCGCGCTGGTGTCCTGGGTCAGATGGAAGAGTTGCGTGATGACAGGCTGTCCAAGATTGTATCTTGGCTCCAGGCCTACATCCGTGGTTACCTCTCCCGTAAGGACTACACCAAGCTGCAGGAACAGAGGTACGATATTTTTCAATTCGTTTCAACCTTATTTTACTACCATAATCTTAGGAGTCATTAATGTTCCACTCCAAACTTGGAAACGTTACAGTGGCTTTAAAATTGTCTTTCTCTGTATAGATTGGCTCTCCAAGTTGTCCAGCGCAACTTGCGCAAGTACTTGCAGCTCCGCACCTGGCCTTGGTGGAAACTGTGGCAGAAGGTCAAGCCCCTTCTCAACGTCACTCGCGTCGAGGATGAGATGGCGGTAAGTCCTTCGACACTCTCACCTGTTCTGATATGATAGATCGCGCTGACCCATTAAATATTCCAGCGATCTTAGCAGGCGTGATTCAAGAGAACGCAAATAGATTCGACCGCGCCCACCTGGCGGTTACGTGACACCACCGCACCTGCCGCGTCCATTTCTGGATTCTTCCCCCCTCTCACTACCACGCACTTTTTCCTTACACAATGTATCGAGTGCGGGGGCGATTAACGCGCCCGCTGGAAAACTCCAGCGGCGCTCAGTAACGGAGAGGTCGGCGGCGCGCGCACCACCCTTCCTATACTTACGAACGACCGAAATTTTGCATTCCTTTTTTAAATTGATGGTGTGATAAATTAGCAATGGCGGCTATACATGTGTCGACATGGGACGGAGTGGATAAAAGTGAGGATATTTTACAGAAACTGGAGGAGAAGGCACAGAAGGCCCAGGAAGCTTTCGAGAAGGAAGAGAAACTCCGCAAGGAGGCCGAGGCCCTCAACGCCAAGCTCCTTGAAGAGAAAGAAAAGCTGCTTGCCAGCCTCGAGGGAGAGAAGGGTTCTCTTTCTGAGACTCAGGAGCGCGCCGCTAAGCTCCAGGCGCAGAAGGCTGACCTCGAGAACCAACTCAGGGTGAGTAAAACTTTATTACATAAATTATTTTATGTACTCAGATGACTTCCAGAAACTCCTGGGCGGAATATTTGAAAGATTTTCTGTATTTCCTAAAATTTTTCAAACGAGTCTCATGAATAAAATTATGTCGTGTAAATGGAGAATAAATAATTAATTCTTATGAGACATTAATTAAATTTTTACTGGAGTTATTTATTATCGTTATAAGTTCATGCTTAAATATAATATTATAAGAATTTTAAATAACTTTAAGTTTAAACCTAGTGTTGCAATCACAATGTACGTAGATAGATACAGTGTAACGAATCAACTTACCTCATGTTTTGCTTTTCGCGGTTCTTTAAATAAACATGATTTTGTTTATACGAGAAACAGTTTGGAAGGTTAAAAATAAATTGCACGTCTGTGGAGTTCAAGATTTTATTGCAAACCATAATTATTACAGTTTATGTAGGCGAATAGGAAGCAGATTCGATAAGAAAATTGTAATAAAACCCTATATACTGGTTAAATATTGAACATTTATCGATGTTTGTTTTATTGTAGGACACCCAAGACCGTCTCACCCAAGAGGAAGATGCCCGTAACCAACTCTTCCAAGCCAAGAAGAAGCTGGAGCAGGAAATCTCTGGCCTCAAGAAGGATGTGGAAGATCTTGAACTGTCCGTCCAGAAGTCCGAACAGGACAAAGCCACTAAGGACCACCAGATCCGCAACTTGAATGACGAAATCGCCCACCAAGATGAACTCATCAACAAGTTGAACAAGGAGAAGAAAATGCAGGGCGAGACCAGCCAGAAGACCGCTGAGGAGTTGCAGGCCGCTGAAGACAAGGTCAACCACCTCAACAAGGTTAAGCAGAAGCTCGAGCAGACCCTGGACGAGCTTGAGGACTCGCTCGAGCGCGAGAAGAAACTTCGTGCTGACGTTGAGAAGCAGAGGAGGAAGGTTGAGGGTGACCTCAAGCTTACTCAGGAGGCTGTCGCTGACCTGGAACGCAACAAGAAGGAACTCGAACAGACCGTTCAACGCAAGGACAAGGAAATCTCTTCTCTCACCGCCAAGCTCGAGGACGAACAATCGCTTGTTAGCAAGACTCAGAAACAGATCAAGGAACTGCAGGCCCGCATCGAAGAACTGGAAGAGGAAGTCGAATCCGAACGTCAGGCACGTGCTAAGGCTGAGAAGCAACGCGCTGATCTTGCCCGCGAACTGGAAGAGCTTGGTGAGCGTCTTGAGGAGGCCGGTGGTGCCACCTCTGCGCAGATCGAGCTCAACAAGAAGCGTGAGGCTGAGCTCAGCAAGCTGCGTCGTGACCTCGAGGAGGCCAACATCCAGCACGAGTCTACCCTCGCTAACCTTCGCAAGAAGCACAACGATGCTGTTGCTGAGATGGGTGAGCAGCTCGACCAGCTCAACAAGCTCAAGGCTAAGTAAGTAGCTCAATTATTAATTAAATATAATTAATTGACAGACTTAAACTTAGGTGATAGTAAAAATATAAGAAACATACGAGTACTTTTATAAATAATGCAGGATGATACAAAATAAGGGAAATGTCTAGTATACAAGAACGTTCACTAAGGATATTTTTTTATAAAAATATTTATATGATTATACGATAAATTCAGGGCTGAGCATGACCGTGCGTCTTGCTACAACGAGCTTAACAACACGCGTGCGGCTGTTGATCAAGTCGCGAGGGAAAAGGTAACATGTCGCCCATAAAGGCATGTATACCGCCTGGGGTGACCCTTGCATGGTACCTCCTCATTACCTGTGTAGACCTACAAACACTATACGACATACATGACATTTGATTGTAAACTACCAGCCCGATCGACCCTATGAGATGGTGATTAACATTCGCCATGTCATACGGTTCTGTGTTACCCCGATACCATATCTCTACTTAGAGATTGGTGTTGCAAAAGTGTCACGATTATACTAAATTTTGTATATTGTATTCTATCTATCCAGGGCTGAGAAAGAGCGCTCTCAATACTTTAGCGAAGTCAATGACCTTCGTGCCGGTCTCGACCACTTGTCCAACGAAAAGGTACAAAAAGATGACAGATAAAGTGTTGGCATCAGCAATTGTGGGACGCTTCGCAGCTTTTACAA
>DWPF01000490.1:0-11016 GCA_018251575.1 Cecropterus bathyllus | reverse complement strand
AAATCTCCTAATTTTGTAAACATACAATCTATGCCGTAGCTGTCTTTTTCCTTGTGTATTATTTATTATATGAAGTGAGTTTTATAGAGAAATACATTTGTCTGAAATATAATTATAGACTGCTTCTGTTATGTGTATAATAGTTGGCTGATACAAATATTTATCGATTTGTCTTTCTGAAATATTTGTTTAAAATTTATTTAACATATATACCTACTAGCAGCCCCGGAACTTCTGTAGGGGGGCGATGACTGAAAAATGCCGCCCCCGCCCCCTTATATTCATTTTTACCATAACATTTGCAAAATATTTCATTTCATTTTGCCGCCCTCTGGACTTGCCGCTCGGGGCATAGGCCCCGCCTTGCCCCAGTAGATCCGGCACTGCCTACTAGTACTTACATATACTCTACTTGTAATTCGTATACGTTTACCATGACTATGAAATGTAGCATTATGGTAATAAATATTATTAATATAATAAATGTGGGTAAAAGCTATATTATATCATAATATAAACTTCAAGGTTTTAATAGGCATTATAGAAAGAAGTGCGGCGCTAATATTACTTGTTAGTAACTTTGTAGCCACAAAATATAAATGAAAAGGTATTACGTCAGTTAGAGTAAAAGGCTGTAGATATAATTTCATGAACAAGTTCGCCGAAAATGTAAGGAGACTAGCCTATTTAAATAATTATCTAATCTCGTTTACCGCCGGTACGAGAATCACGTTTAAAACTCTCAACTCGACAGTGTTGTAAAACTTTAAGTATCGATTACAATTAAGATACCTAGATAGGTACGAAACATATACTACGGGCGTCGGACAAAAATAAACCTTATCTTTCGTTCAAGAGTTAGCATCAGAGTTAATACTTTTATAAATGTCGCTTGTACTTTTATGAAAATTCCTGATTTTATGTTTTGATGTACTCCGAGCAGTCTATGTTTTATTTTCAATTGAGTTTATAATAAAGATGGATCCAACGGACGTATAATCGTAGCTAGCGGCGGCTCTAGCCCTTGATTGCAAAGCAGTGAAGCGACACTGTCTTTCAGCGCTCTTTGGTGGACGCTTTCACCGCACGTAAATTATATTTCGGTTCTGAATTAAATAAATACTCATTATGCTCAAAAGGCGCCATTTAAATTGTTATTTTGTGGAAATTGTTTTTTGCGTTCGTTTTATGGCACCTCTTACTACCTGACGATTTGAGCGATCGTTACTTGTTCTCGCACTGCGTTTAGCAGTTAAGAACAATAAATCTTTTTCTTCTTATTTTTCTTTCTTTCACATATAAAAAGTTATCATATTTCAGATTTAAAAAAATGCATTCCAATATGTACACCCACTTGTTGTGTACCAAACCACGAACAAACAATACAATCACACAGTAGTTAACGAGTACCAACAAACTTACTTCCTTTCGTTTTTCTTTGGGTTCAAAGGTTTTATAACATATTTTTTAAGTATTATAGTTATACTTTATCAATAAATCAATAATTTAAGATAAATTCACAAAAGAACAAAATACCCCATTAATTCAATGTAACCTATCTAATTGACAATATTAAAAACCTGTATAATAAAAAAATAACCCTGATCATCCACTTTTCCCACTTTTAATCCTTTTTTATTTATACGATCAGAAAAATGTATGGCCAGAATGCTATTTTTATTATGAAGTTTCTGGCACTTTTTTTACTCTTTTATGCAACAATAACTTTATACTCGTATAACATTTTATAAAATAAATGGAACTTTCAAACTTACAAAAGAAACAAGATAAAGTCCCATTGCTTTATACATCTTAATATATATAAATTACGTGTCACGTTGTTTGTCCACTATGGACTCCTATGAACTACCATTTTCTTTAATGCCCAACAAAGTGGGATCGGTTCTGCTAGTAGTACAATAAAATTGAGACACTATAGAAAATATGTTTTAACTGCACATAATATGTAGGCTCTGTTTTTTTTCTACAGAACAGGTTATCTTCAAGGAATACAAAAAATGGCCAACTACTAAACTGAACAGGATATTGGACATTTACTACAATAGTAATAATGGTAAATAAACTAATATTCTCTTGAAAGTATTATTAATTACTTATATTTTTTTAAATTAATTTGAAACATTAATAATTGTAATATATATTTCTATTTTTAGATCACATAAGAGTTTCAAGAGTAGATGTGACTCTAATAATAAATAATACAAATTGTTTAGCACTTTCTGCCTTCGGAGTTGGTCGACGGGAATTCGCAGCAACAATATATTTCTCTACAAACATGATTTTAATATCTTACGCTCTTACTATTTACTCTTGTGATAAATCGGCCAGAAAGATTGTTTCAAATTCAACAGAACATAGGTCCCAAATACCTTTTTATACACACAAAAAATTAAATTAAATTATCTTTTTTTGTTTATTAAGTACTTACTATTTTAGCTATTAATCGTAATAAAACGGCGTAATATATTATACTGTATATATTGTAATATATATAATATATTTTACTACTTGAAACAATTATTTATATATAAAAAATAAAGAACTTCGTTCCAACATCTGATATTTTATGAAGATACACTTTTTATATTGTTGTAAATATGTTTCAACCTTTATAATAGTTTATACAGATTAAAAACTACATGTCAAAACAAATATCATCTGTGACGGACCACGCAGCGATCGTGACACGGAACGTTATGTTTATTTACGTGCATAAGTCAATCACACGCAAATCACAATAGTCATTACGCACAAAAGTAAAAATTCAAGTGTGATGATCTTTAAACATTTCTGAAGATGTTGTGGTATCTGCCATGGTCTGAAAGCATCAAAAAGAGAGCTTGTAGGTACCTCCTCCAGCGTTACTTGGGCAATTTTCTCGAGGAGAAGTTAACTCTTAATCAGCTGAGTGTCGATCTGTACAATGGAACAGGGACGGTATCAGATGTTAGCCTTGACTGCGAGGTAAATATTTATTTTATTATTATCCCCAGAACTTATTAGTTACATTTATTCGTCCCGAACTTTAATTTCAATGCCATTCGTACGTCCTTGCCAATTTTAAATGCGCATAATATTTATTCAAATCAACACGTGTTTCTAATACCGTGCGGAACAAAGAAATCTTCGATTACAATGTCTTGTTATTTTATTTGCTGTGACATATCTTGAGTAATAAATTACGTCAAATAGCAGGTAACTGCTTACTTAAGAAATCTGTTAGTTAACAATACAACAATATCTATTGTTATAGGGCGAGGTCAGTTAGATAATGTAGATGATATGGATTTGATCCAAATTGATACTATTTTTAAATACTATGTTATTTGTAACAAACCAGATTTTAATATCATATTGTACTGTAAACTTTTTTTTTATAAATATGTAGCTTAGAGGGTCCAATGAGACCTACATGTAACCTTGGAATAATTGAATAAATTAATTCTCTTCCTGGTTTTATAAGTGTCATTGAAGTTAGAATATTGAGTACCCTTGAGTGCTAAGATTACTCAAGATATTAACTTGAAAAGTTTTAAACAAATTATTATAAGCGAAAAATTCTCAAGTCTGCAGTGTTTTTAAGTGAAAAAGGAAGCAAAAAGGTTCACTGACAATAAGCAATACAAGGTCTTATCTTTGTATTAAAGAATGTCCATAGTTCCAAGTTCATACCCATAATCAATTGCTCCCACAATTTCAGTTAATAACAGCTGCTTATCTTTTATATAGGAATTCATATAAAAAAAAATGTCAGTTGAACAATCAAATTTAAATAAATAATAATGGTTTAGAAAGATAATTAATAATTGATATTATCTGCTGTATTATTATAAAACATTAAAGGCTTATCAATGGTCAAGGCTGCATAAAGCTCATGTGTGTGTATATTTCATAAATCTATAATATTAAGGATTGCTCAAGCATTTAATATGATTGCTTTAATCAATTTTATGATACATACATCAAATACCTATATAAAGAGAGCGCAAATTCATGTATTTGAAAAAATACTACTTATGTACACTTAATTTCACTAAATTATTTTAGGCCCTCAATGAACTGGGAGATGCGCAAAGCTGGCCACTGGAGATAGTTGATGGTCACATGCAAGAGATCACAGTCACCATACCCTGGTCCACATTATTCAAAGATGATTCAAAGGTGGAAATCAATGGGTTGTCTCTCACAGTGCAACCCAAGGTGCGGGTTGAACAAGGTAAATAGTATTTAACATCAGTTGAATCACAGAATCAACAAAAACATGCTCTTAAAAGTTTACCTGAAAAACTTTATTCACCAACTCTCAAAGTTCCAAAGGAATTTGTTAACGAACAACCAAAAGATAATTGTGACAAGGTAGTGGGGAGTGGAAGCCTGCTAGCTTAATGTACTTAGGGCATCAAGTCACCAGCTTTTTCAATAAATTATTATCCTGTACAAAATGTTGTCATTAAGTTATTTTATCTATACCTATACAGTACCGGATCTAGAGGGCAAGCCGGGGCTTATGCCCCAGGCGGCAAATTGAAATGGCAAATTTTGCAAATGGTATGGTAAAAATAAATTTAAGGGGGTGGGGGTGGCATTTTTCAGTTATTGCCCCCTCTAAAAAAAATTAAAGATCCGGGGCTGCATATAATACAGAAGCTTTATACACTTTATTTTTGAAAAATCCTGGATCGGCTAATAGTATCTGTAATACATACTTATAAAAATAAATTAGTAGAATTGTATATGTCACTTTTCTATGTTCAAGTATGTACTATTTACATATATGTTAATAACATGACGAAGTATTTACTTTGTGTTTATTATAACACTAGACTCTTCATACCTGATGGGCGCTCCTCTGTTATTTTTTATAAAAATCGAATCCAAAAAGATGTATTGTAATCATCTTAAGTGAAATATTTACTAAATAGGCTATAAATGTTTTATTGATTCAATCCCAAATTACAGTTTCTTCAATGTTGGAGTCCATGTGGTCATCCATGTCCTCATCGATGCAGCTAGCAGCAGAATGCCTCCGTGAAGAGGCTGGCCCGCAAGAGTCCAATCCCGTGGAGGGTATTGAGATGTTTGCCCATGCGATTGATTCAAGTAAGTTTCTCAAATATATTATTAATTTTAATATCTTTTATGCAATGTTGAAACAACTTTTGTCATATGTATAGATGAGCTATGCGATAAAGTTTTTCAAGAACCATATGAGAAAGAAATGAAGTCTCATTCTTTATCTTATACAATATTGAGTACCTGGTAAAAGATTTTTTAATTTCTACACTAAAATATATATAGTATTTGATACCATATACAGTGTCAATATATTTTAATGTACAAATTATAGTATATTTTTCTGACATAGACAATATAAATATTCATTGAATAATCTCTACAATTTCCTTATATGTAATGATTTATTGTATTTTTCAGTTCTAAGCCGAGTGAAAGTGAAATTTGTGAACACAAAAATAAGAATAGAACATGTTCCTAAAAATGGAGACAGAGGTATTGCCTTGGAAATACACATTCAAAAGTAAGTATCAAACTAAGACATATGAGAAATAGTTTAAAGTATAAACCAGAATGTTTCAATTAGATTACGCTAGGTGTTGATAGAGTCAAAAGAATATTGGATTCTGATACTCCTTGAGAGCTAACTCACTTTCTAACATAGTAATCCTATACAATTGTACTTGTATTTTAAAAATTTTATATTTTTATTACATTTTTTGTAACTGATACTTAAACTATTGATTATTTTTTAGCATTGATTACTTTGATGAGGCTGGCTCAGAGCCAATGCCTGAAACAACAGATCCAGAAAAGTCCAAAACTTACATAGTTGCAACATATACAAACAAGAAAGTCAAATTTACCGGTGTAACCTTATATGTAGATGAATTTCCGTCAAAATTGCGTACAATGGCACCCAGTCTCATAATGGAGAAATCAGCTTCTTCCCAAGCAGATAAATCAGATGGTACCTCTGTGGAGACTCCGGATGCAAACTATCAAAGTACACTATCTGATGTGTTTTATGAAACTAGAAGTGTCATCTCTACCATAGAATCTGACCCAATAAAGGATATAATTGAAGATAGGAGCCACACAGAACAACCCAGAGAAACAACGCCCGAAGAGAAAGCAAATCAACCGGATCCCATACTATTCGCAAAACTAACAGGCCAACAGGAATTGGCGTTAAAACTAAAACATTCAGAGGAAGTAGAGGGACCGAAAGTGGAAGTGAAAATTTTGCTAGGATCGTTTGTATTGTTGTTGTCGCCGAGACAATTGCACACGTTGGTCGAATTAGTCAATGCATTGAACCAACCAGATTTAGAAGATACCAGGTCAGTTGAAATAAAATCATTCAATGATCCATATATATGTATTTTTTGCAAATGGATTTTATCGTACTGTTTCTTCACTTTCATTTGGAAAAATAAATGACTTTAATTCAATTCACTCGAGACAAACATCTTGAGAATATGTGGTTATAAGAAAGTCAAAAATGTATGTAAATATTTGTTCAGGTATCAGATATATATGATATTATTGTTGACTCTATTCCTGCCTTAGCTGTTTGCATAAGTAATCCAGAAAAGTCTTAATTATTATTATTACCAATTATAAGCTGCTATTATAAGCTGCCAAAATTATTACCAAGCTGCAAGCACTATTAATTTACAGATTGTTATTTTTTAAATTATTTTTACAGTAACATTCCCCTTAGATCCAGTGGTATAAATATGCAGTGCAAGCCAATGAAGCAGGCAGACTTCCAACTCATAGAGGCTCAGCTTCTTGGCAACTTAGAACAACAAAGTACCAAACTAACTGGAATGTATGGCTGGTCTGGACCTAGTCTTGGTATGTTGTTGCAGTTATTGTATTCAAATGAGTTATATATGGTGATTTGGGCCTATATTAAAGGTGGGGTTAGGGATCCGCTTCCACACCTCTTAACATGAGCGTAAAACTTTCTAGACTTTGTCCATAAATTTTAGAGACTACTACTACTTATTCCAAATCCCTTCCTTACGGGTGAGAGAAAATTAAACTTCAATCTTTTTTCGCCTACCTCGATTATGTCATTGCTTTTGGACACACCCTTAACAAAGCTTTAGCCTCGCCCACATGTGGTTATTTACAAAAACTGACAAACTTACTAATTTCAATTATCATACGCACTTCCATAAGTACTTCTATTCTTAACTATGTACTCGATACAATAATGTAATATTGGTGATAGACTTGCATTTCAACAGCTCATAAAACATGTAAACTTTGTGTCACTGGAACAAGTTCGTACGCGTTTACGAAAATATAAAATTAACTTGCAGAGGACAGTGCAATGGAAAGCGAGAAGTTCCACCCAATGACGTCAGGGAGCCAGATGGCCGAGAGCTTCACGTCATCTGTCAGCTCGATGAGCACCAGTATGACTTCCAGTATGAACATACCAACAGCCCAGCCGCGTATCAAGCGAAATAAGAAAGGTATCAAAGTATACATTTTTGCCTTTTCTATAAGATTTCAGTACCAAACGTGCATGCAGTTCTCGTGATAGTAAGTGGTTAATGTCGCTCATTGACACCTTCAACTAATTTTTATAGAACTGCGGTTCTATTTGAAGTCAATTGCAAATGCATTTCTACTAGGATTACGATGGTCGCCTCATGTGTAAGTGATCTGGCAACCACATGGTCCCACCAAAGTGCTGGAACTGTCTTACGCTTGAGAGCTAAACCAACTATCAAATAAAAATATTGAAGAGCCCTTTTTCTAGAATATCTCTTGCAACTTGGTCGTTAACCACAAACTGTGTTTATATTGTATTTGTAATTACTAATTACAAATACAATATAAACACAGTTACTAATTTACAGTGTAAATAAGTAAAAAATGAAATAATTCCTTTAATGGTATGTAGTCTTATTTAATTCGTCCATCCATCAACCTTTCGAGGTCCACTGCTGGACATTGCCTCCCCTAAACGGCGTCACTCCAACCGGTCCTGTGCGTATTGAATCCTATGGTTATCCGCTGCCTTCTTCAGGTCTTTGGTCCACCTGGTCGAGGGGCGACCTGTGCTCCTTTTGGCTTTGCTCCTGATTTAATTACAAACAATTATTTATATTTGTTTATTTCTGTTGATAAAAATTAAATTATAAAGGCATGATCATGCTAACCATCGATATAATTTGGTTTGTTATATTTTTCAGTTCCCCATATCGATGGAGACCCTACAGCAGAAGTCTCTCACGTGAGCCTTAGAATAGCATCGTTTTCCTGTGTGCTGCTTCATAAGGTAAGAAAATATTGTTTGTGTTCATTATTTAATAAGAGTATTTCAACCCGTTCAGAGTAGTACTCAAAATTGTAAAGATAAAACCGAGGCAGAGTGGTCACCATACCGATATGACGCACAAGGGGTTCTGTGTTCGATCACTGGTCAGACAGACTTCTAAATGTAGAGTTTAGATTTTGTTCGGAATCTGGGTGTTTGTCTATCCGTCTTTGTGTGTCTATGGTACCAACGACACGGAAGAAAGTCTGACATTGGCATTATGAATGAAGATAGCGTTGTTTATTTAATAGTGTGTTATTGAATAAACACAATCGAAACTATATTCAAAATCTTGCATATTTAATGTAATATTTATATAGAGTACTTAAACAGTTCCATTTTATGTATAGACAAAACAAAACAGGTCACTTTAAATTTCTCTGCGCTTAGTTATATTACAATTAATTTATTCACTTGTTAAATAAATCTTAATTCCATTATATTTTTAGGACATTCTTGTTTCTTCGCCGATAAATGCAGATACGATACTGCCAACATCAGCCACCAAAATGCAGGAAGTGTCCCAGGATTTCTTTGAGCACATATCACCTGCTATCAGATTAGACGATATACCCGCTGTGAACGCTATGTTGGATAAGGCCACAGAAAGAAATCATTTAAGGTTAGTCAAGTTCTATAATTAACAGGTATTTTTAACAAAGATTTGGCATAAGTGGTGTCACTTATGCCAATAATACAATATAACCTTGTTATAAACTTAGCACAATTTGATAGTCAAAGTGTGACATTACATTACACTTATCGTTATCTATAACCATTTCCTATTTGTTCTATGCTTACACGTCCACATACCCACAAATACTCATTAAGTATAAGTATGCTAACTTGCTATACCTAAATCCAAAACTTTTGACAAAAATGTGACATTGATACCAGTCACATCATTAACATTATCAGATATGAAATATATATACCTGTATAAGTACTTGTACCATTTGTATCTCAATTATACCAATAAAGTGCGCTTATATAATAAACAGTTATAGCTAAATATCTGCGTAGTAAAAAAACAAAGCATGATAATTATATCAAAATGAATCCTTTTTCTGAACTAAAAGATTGAAAGACATCACTTATAGTCGCATGTTTTTTCTTTATACGTAGTGTCTGACAGAAGGTCGATTTTTGGCCGAAGCCGAAGCCGATTGTTCGTCTATGGCCACAACCTTCGGCCGAAGCCGAGGGTGCAAAAACCATAAGGAATTCGGTTCTAAATTGGCGAAAACGAAATTTTTTAACGATATTTTTTTTTGTAGATAAAGATCTGTGTTGATTAATACACAATTGGTCACGCAAGCCCACAATGAAGTGCTCTTTTACCCTTGCGTTTCACCATTTCCATCCCGGTATCGTGTTTTCGTTATAATTCGGCTTTGGCTAAAACTTCGGCCCATTTTGGCCGAAGCTGAAGTTTTTGCCGAAGGTATTTTTTTGGCCGAAGGTGGTCGAAGCCGAAGCGGTCGGACACTATTTATATGTCGTACCGATTGTATGTTTTAAATGTATTTTTACAGAATACTAACATCAGACATGAGTCTCGACGGGAGCGAGAAAGTGACGTCACACGGCAGTCAGACGATGTGCGAAGCGGCCATCCGCCATCTGTTGGTTCGAGAGTGCTTATACCACCAAAGCGAGGACTCCAGTAATCCGCAGAGCTTCGACTTGATACGATTTGAATGTAGAGGTAATCCGTAAAAGTTATTTAGATAGATAGAATCATTTCTATGTGCTACTATACTTTTTAAGTGACAAATGGTATAACCGTAAAAAATTATAGAAAATATGACAAATATGACATTTTTTTTAATAACTACCATACCAGTGATTAACTCCTTGCTACATTGCCCATTAAATTGGGGATCCGAGGCTCAAATCCCAAGCACCTCCAATTTATCGATTTCAACCATTAACTTTATTCTTTCACTTAATTACATTACTATTGAGTCAAAACATAATAACAAACATAAATTTATAGAGGTAATTTGCCCTATGGTCCTTTAATTCTGTAAATTTTTGAATTCCAAAAAAATGTGTACATTTTCATCTGTCTTAAATAAGTTCGATTTCGGCTGTAAACTCAGTTTTTATCGGTTACTAAAATGTTCTCTAACACATAAATGTTCTTATTTACAGAAGACGATGACGCTGCAAGTAGTGGACCGTCGAGATCAAACATCAAAGTGAATTTTAAACAAACATCGAAGTACATGAGGGTGTCTGGCGAGAAAAAACTAGTATATCCAACAACAGATATTGTGTAAGTAAATAAATTAATATTTTGTTCCTTTTATAACTGCTTCACAGTTGAAAGACATTAAATTTGTGAATAAAACATTGATTCCTCTAGCATAAATCTGATCTGTTTATATTAAAGTGACAAAATTACCCAATATTTTTTCATTTTACATTTGTATTAAACATATTAAAATATAAAAATTGAAAGTAGTAGAACTCTTAGTGGTTTGACTCCGGAAGCACCACTGCCACTCCTATTTCTGCGTAATAACAGCAGTGTTATGCGCTGCTGTGTTCTGGTCTAAAGGGTGTGGTAAGGGAGATATACTTTTCCGAGGCATTCCATCTTAGTCCTCAGGGGTAGCAACGCATCTGTGGCT
>DWPF01000489.1:0-11022 GCA_018251575.1 Cecropterus bathyllus | reverse complement strand
ACTATATTATGCATTAATACATGCCTAATATAGTAGACATACATATAAACCTTTCTCTTGAAACATACTATCTATTTAAAAAAACTGCATTAAAATCCAATGCGTAGTTTTGAAGATATAAGCATACAAAAGGACAGACAGACAGCGGGAAGCGACTTTGTTTTCTAATGAAAAATCAGCCTATAGGTGGTATCTCATTAAAAATAAATATAAAATTAGAAATTAATAATACATATTAAATTAGAATTAAACAGTTATTTTTTACTCGATGTTATATTCAAGCTCAATGTATGTTTGTTCATTCTATGTGCATATTTAAACGAAATTGTTGTGTAAACCATCTCCAGACAGACATCCAGGCTGGATCCATCTAATCAATGCAAATGCATCAACGATTAAATAAAAATATATTTCCTTTCGAGAATAAAATGAACGAAGAGATATAAATATACTTCTTTTCATTTAATTAAACTTCTTTCATTCATTTTTTGTATTTTTTTATCTGTGTACTGGCGTGTGATTTGCGCTTCATCAATTGTAAAGTTTTTTTTTTTCATTGTGCCTTAGACATGAATGCAGGCTTTTCGGTTAGTCTCTCGAAGTTTTAATATTGAAGCACACCAAAATTCTGACCATTATTTGCATATTGATATATGAAAATCATGCTGTTGCGATCGTCTTATCGCGAAATAGAAAGAGTTACAATGATATATCACTTGGCAAATTAAAACTTATTAAATTGGACAGCACAAAGAAGATTCACATTCACGTACCTACCAAATGTAACATGTGTGGAGAAAGTACTTACTGCGATTATTAACTTAAATTTATAAGTTAAGGGATTTTTGACGTAGAGCAGCGGTCACTGTGCTTTTCTGGTACGTAAAGTGTTTAAGATTCGATTCTCAGTCAATTAGATACGAAAGTTTATTTACTTCACTTAAGATTTTTTTAATGTTTTGTCATCTTTGTGCTTGTCAGTGGAAGCATTTGCAATTTCTAAGTTAAAGTTGTAGGAGATTACTTTGTTTTTCTACGTCTTTGTAGGAGAATTCCGGCTACAGACAATTATTTGGTAAAGTTTAGATTTATTATAGAGTTAATGTCCCTATACGTATACTTATACCATCATACATGTTGGTTGCGAATTTTGGCAAAGTTGTATTCTGATTCTTTGTGCTTGTCTATGAAAGTCATAGACATTTAGCGTGAGACTATGAGAGTAGAAACCCGAAACTGGAGTTCGCATTACCTACAGTTTTAAGTATCATAGACAAGAGGTGTAGACAATTTGCGTCAATATCGAAACCGAGTTACCGCATAATCAGTTATTTTACTAGTGAACCAAGGTTACCTGTTCGATAATACAAATTAACAGGGCTGCTAGATAGTTTGTGAATATAGAATGGGTATATTTTTTCTATATCTTTTATTTGTCAGAAAATATCGAAAATATGCCCTGGTTTGGTTTGGCTTGAGGTAAGGCAAATACTTACGCTCAGGGCGTTCAAACTAAGACCTTAGGGGTAGTAACTTGTATCTGACCTTAGGACCCCAAAATCCTGAGTCCGAATACTATTATCATTAAAATAGCAGTGAATAAATATAATTATGAACAGATCAGTGTTATCTGCTAAATAAAAAGATATATCCTGAATATACCACAAAAATAATGGAATTGAGGTTAGACAATAAGATGTACCGATATGTATAGCACGACAATTCATAGAAAGTAGGTCGAACATGGAGTATAATTCATATTCATTTCATCGAATAAAGCATTTTATTAACCAATATAGCTCATATTACCAACGACGCATAGCATATATTAATATTAAAGGCAAGAAACATCATATTAACGTAATATTCAAATCCAGTCACAACAAAAGAGTCCAATCCCACAGTTCAGGTTTCAAAGAATGCGTGTAGCATAAGTAATACAATACGCGCCCTCTGCTTGCTAGGGAGACCCTACTCTACTGATAAAATTGTTAAATACACTAGTGTAATGCCCCCGACTTTGTTTTTTAACTATAAGAAGTACAACTAACAAAAATTTGTTAATATAAAAGTGTCCGTGTTGCACTTTAATTTACATCTGTAAATTGATAATATTCAAAATAAAACCTAAATTTCTTGAACAATTATATCACATCAAAATAGAAAGGATGAATGTCTTTGAAATAAAGACAGATATGTACTATTATTATTGAAAATAAGAATTGGTCTAACTGTATGCTGTTAATACGACAATAAGAAGTACAATATAAAATTGTATTAAGCTCCAAAAAAATCTCTTTCAAATTTCAAAGTAGACACACAAACCTACGGGCGTTTCCGCAATAACAGTGTGGATTATAATAAGGCATGGGTCCCATTGTTAGGCGCGAATCTGGGTAAAAATGATATGGCCAATGAATAACATAACAGCTAAATAGAATAACACGCACGTAGCGGTAGAGGCATGATTGACACGTGATCCGAGACCCGTGATTTTAGAATCGCTTTCAATGAATATTTTTTACACGCAGATTTTTATTACCCTGTGGGGTTCGTATTAACCCGAAGTAATGCGGACAATATGTAATGCGGAGTTAATATTACAATAGGTACGAGTTTTAGGGTGTTTTTGTTAGAGAGCTGATAGTTACGGATAGTTATTTTAATGCATTTTTAACGCTTTTACTCGTACATTGTATAATTAAGTCTATTGTTCACATGAAATAACGAACGAAAAATAACTTTTTAAATAAGCGGTCGTATTTACTAAATAACAAGAGGTTTTCTTATAACAATATTATTAGCTGTAGGTACACTTATATTATGTGTAAACAACAGAAAAAACAAATATACGAGCAACTCAACGGCAGGATGCTAATTAATTAAAATAAAAAAGTAAAACATGTGTACCGCAGTCAGAATAATCATAACCAGAATCAAGTGAAGCGAGCGTAGCCGTAGTGCCAATTCATTACCATTTTAATAGAGATTATCCGCTTACATAAACTCCGCTGCATATCAAATCATAATGATCTACATTATCGGATGAACATTTGAATTGAATGCCTCATTACAATGACGTAATATTTTTGCTCGGATGATACGGAAAGAGTTATGTAAGGCGGGGACGGGATAGCGTTGCGTTTCGCGAACGTATGGTAAAAATGCGGTAGCCGTGCCTAAAAACGTAAAGGGACCACCATGTAAATTATTCCAGTGGCCGACTTGAATTATCGGGCTTGCGTCGCAATAAAACTCCAACACTGGAAATTTTATCAGGGAAGAAGGTACACGTTGCCATATTTCATTAGGCCAACGGTATGTTTGTGTTCGGGCGCAAAAATATTATATTAATCCGCGAAGTTACGGGTTTGCATTATTGTGTCGTCCTTACAGTTGATATTTATTGTGTTGTGAGGAAAGAGTAGGCGCGGCGCTCGGTAGGCTGTCGGAGACTCGTGTCTCGGCGGAATTTGTCCCGGGACACAATAAATAACGAGGAAAACAAATAATAATGTCTTCTATTAGCGCTGCGAGCTTCGGATGATTTATCAATTGTTGCGCCACTACGAAACTTGTTATTGTATCAACCAACAGTTAATAGACTGTTACAATAGTTTAATGTTGTTACATTTTCGGATAACATTCATGAAAATAACGTCTCTCATATATTTTACATATATATTCGCGTTAAAAGTTATAGTCGTGTACTGAATATTATTATTGTTATATCGATTTTTTATTATGATTACGATTATTTTATAACGATTATCTACAGTGCATCTTTCTTACAAAACTGTAAAACGCTTACATTTAACGAAACCATTTAGTTAACTAAATTACTAATAGGATAGAAATGCATATGTAATGTTCCTATTGTACAGAAGATTCATTTCCAGCTATAAAAGTTGGCAGCGCAAATTCTGCTGTGCTTCAAATAAAAACAGCGTCTATAATAAAAATAAGTGGAGGTTAAAGTGAACCCGACAAATAACTGAGCCGAGCGGGCACCGTACATCACCGGGAAGAATTTAATCAGAAGAGTCAACAGAGTGGCCGGTATGCCGATGATATCTAGAGACGTTCATTGGCGGCACACGCCGAACAAATTGGAAAAGGTGGGGTGTGCGAACGCAACAAAGGTTACAATTGAAATTTCCAAGATGCCTGTTACATTTTTCTTAGTGGGAGCACGTACCACTCGACGGGAGACACGCGGTTTCGCTCTTTATACGAAATTCGACACAATAACGTTCTTTCGTTTATAATTGTACCGCAGTTTTACGACTGCGGGTTCTACGGTACGTGACGCACAATCGCATTTCCAAGTATTGATAGGCTTTGATATTGCACAAGGGATTGTATAAGGAACCAACCGATCTATACAACAAAATAACATGAGTATGAGTCATCTCCTATAGTAACGTTTATTGGAAAGGGCGCTGCACTCCAATTCTATTAGCGAAGAGCCTCAGCGAAGTTTACAGTAGCATCAAAGTAAGTCAAGAGAGACCCTTTGCGAGGCGATATCCTATTTTCTCGAGACACCGCAGCCAGAATTAGTCTCTCCTCATTATCGAAGGGGCCTCCAGTCTGGCGGATCCGATTAAAGTGGAAACTACATCCCATAAATATTCCATGCGAAAATACGGCGTTCAATGTTTTTAGGATTTCGTATTATAGTTACTCAAAACATCATTCACGTCTCCATCTATCACTCTCTAACGATTTTTCCAGAAACTATTCCTGTTTTTCTTGATAGCTGTAATACATATAAGCTTATCTATAAATAATATTCCGAGGACCTAAGAGATGAATTATATTTATAGTAAATGATTTTTCTTCAAAGCAGTATTTTTTATAATGATTACAATACATTATAGTGGAAGAGTAAATATATAGTATATATGTAGTATATTACGTGGTATGACAATAGGCTGTGCTTTAACTGAGTCTATTTCTAAGTCAAGTGTTTCTAATATGACATCGTACCATGTAAGTAGCCTTTTCTCTCAAGAAATATAGAAACAGGCAAACGTCGAACAGAAAGTCATACAATGAAACGAAAATAACTTGTCTAGTATAACATAAAGCCGCATCGGTTAAGATAAGTACGTGGGTACTTTGTTGCTTTGCTTTGTTAGACAGTTTTAAGTTCAAAACTCGGGTCGAGTCAACGTGTATACCTTATCTAAATTAGTCCTTCGTTTATCAATTAAAGAGTGTTTAACCTTAGCTACTTAGAGGATAGGATGCTTGATGCCAGATATTTTTATCTTCGAGTAGCTTCCGAAGGTACAAAATGTTTATTGTTAACTAGCTATTATCCAAGACTGGTTGCGCAGTTTTATGGTTCACAATTCGATTGCAATTCAAAACAGCTGTTGTATTGAATCTAAGTAATTCGATATAAATGTACTCGTATATCGTAATTTTCAATTTGATATGCCTAACTCTCGACTTCGACTTAGATTGTATAATAAAATGTTAGCCAATTAGTTTCCACTAGAAATACTTTCACTTTAATTTAAGCATGTAACTAAATACACTTATTAATTATTAAATAGTGATTACATTCGTCGGGTAATTGTCGTATTGCTTAGACGCGTCTCACGGTTCTATTGTTCGAACGTTACTTATCAGTTCTCGGAATTGTTTACGCAGTCGGCCGGTCCTGCTGGGCCGGGCCGTTTCTTTAAATAGAATCTTATTGCGATGAATGAAGATACACTTTCGAATGAAATGGGAGATATAGTTGAAATGTGTGAAGATGAAATACAAGTGCCACCGAACAACGAGATAGAGGATGCTAGCAGGATAAACAAAAGAAATAGAGAAGTAGACCAAGAAGAAGAATGGATTCATATTCAGAATAGAAAGGTGCGACGTAGGGAAGAACGAAAAATAGTTGAAATTTGTATAACTTCGAAAGAAATAATTCCCAAGCAGTTTGCTTTAGCAAAATTATTTAAAAATCAAGGTATTAGTAACATTTGTCGAGTCAAATATATCAATCCATACAAGATTATAATTGAAGTGAATGACGAGCAAAGCGCAGAGATTTTAACTAGTTGTGAGCATTTGATATCATTAGGATGGAGATTTCAACGTCCACTTGAAGTAGGACTATCATATGGAGTTATTAAACACATTGAGTTGGGTCTATCGGAAGAGGAATTGTTAAAATCCATTACTAGCTCCGGAGAAATAGTTAACGTTAAAAGACTCAAGCGTCGTATTGAAGGTGAGGGTGGTTGGACTGATAGCGAAGCAGTAAGAGTAGGATTCGGTGGGTCTTCTTTACCGTCGCATATTAATATATACGAAATGCAGGTTAAAGTTGAACCTTATATATTCCCGGTAACACAGTGTTCAAGATGCTGGCGATTTGGACATACTATAAAGTTGTGTCCTTCTAAAAAAGTATTTTGTCCGAAATGTGGTGGGAAGCACGAAAACTGTACAGTCACTACATATAAATGTATTAACTGCACAAAAAACCACATGTCCTTGAACCGAAGCTGCCCAGCATATCTAAAGGAAAGAAAGATAAGGGAAATAATGGCAGAATTCAATGTCACGTACCGGAAGGCTATAACTATGTACGTTCCACCTCAGCCTAGCACATACAAGGAACCAAACTCAACAGAGAGCACTAATTTTGAGGCCCGCGCGTTTCCTTCCCCTGCTGCTGGTACTTCAACTCAGTTTTATTATACAGATGCACCAGTTCAGAAAACTCTGACGTATGCACAAGCTGCTTCATCGTGTAATAGGAATGACAGTAGTATTAAAAATTATGAACTATCTGATCCTAAAGAACATGTCAAAAAAAAGAAACAAAAGAAAAGGAAAGTCAAAAGAACGATACCAGAAAGTATTGCTGAGAGTACTGTGGATACAGAATTTCAAGATAGTGCGTCTGATGTATCAGAGAATTATCAAAACAAGAAGAAGAGTGGAACACGAGGATACGTACCTTTTTTTATTTTATTAAAACAATTGAAAAATATTTTTTGTGATAGTAGTATCTCTCTGAAAGAAAAGATTGAAAAATCTGTACAAATGTGTGTCGAGTGGTCTATTACTGCGATATTTCAAAATATCACTAACTTGCCTTTTCTACAGGGCATATTAAGTAATTATGGGTAAAGTTGACATTAATATATTACAGTGGAATGCACAAAGTATAAAACCTAAAATAACAGAATTTGAGCAACTGCTACGGCAAGAACATATACATATTGCAGCATTGAGCGAAACGTGGCTTAATCCAGAAATCACAGTTAGTCTTAAAAATTACAATATTTACAGGTTAGACAGAGCCGACTCGTACGGCGGTGTAGCGATAGTCATTCATAAATCATTTAACTCGGAGTTACTTCCACTGCAAAACCGTAATCCAGCAATAGAGGTGATATCTGTTAAAATTAGAAATTGCGAAATTATAGAAAATATAATAGCCGTGTATTGTGCTCCTAACTCTTTTACTTCTAACATAGACTGGGATTTTATATTTTCAATTTCACAAAGAAAAACCTTATTAATAGGAGATTTTAATGGACATCACCCCAATTGGTCAAATAAAATTGATGTCAGGGGCATGCAAATTTATGATACACTTATTGACCACAATTTTGTGACGCTTAATGATGGTAGTAGTACTCGCATGAAATTAGTGAATGGGGTTGTTCAACGGTCAAGTCCAGATATCTCAATGGCGTCGTCAGATATTGCTTTGAGGTTCACTTGGAACGTAAGTAATGAATGTTTGGGTAGTGACCATTTTGTAATAAAAATTTCAAGCTTTTACAATTATGAACCAATTTACAGTAATAAACGAAATTTTAAACTAGCAAACTGGGAAAAATACAGTCAAGTAATAGAAGAGGAGCTATTAAAGGTAAGCATTCCAGGTGATCCTCAGCAAGCTTATGACACATTCTTTAACATAATCAACAAAGCGGCAAACGTATCTATACCATATATTAAAATATGTCATAATCCTTATCCCAAATTTGTGCCAAAAAGCTATTGGAACTCAACTTTATCAAAAGCAGTTGCTGAAAGGAGATTAGCTTTATCCAATTTTAGAAAAAACCCTATCCCAGCTAATTTAGATAAATTAAAGGAAAAAACCAGTGCTGCACAAAAGCTCATTAGAAACGCTAAGAGAAATGACTGGTACAAATTTTGTTCTTCTTTTAGTAAAGAAACGTCAGCTACTAATATGTGGATGCGAATGAAATGGTTAAAAGGATATAAATCAGCAAAGCGATGTGTTGAAAGACCTGTGGCTGAAACTTTATTGAACAATCTTACCCCTGATTTCGTAAGCCAATCTTATCCATGCTGTTACTCCCAAAATTCTAAATTAGAAAACAATATTTCGTTAATTGAGTTAGAGAAATGTCTGAAGTCTAAGGATACTACCCCTGGCCTTGATGAAGTTTCGTATTCGATGCTATACAACTTACCGAATATCGGAAAAATTACACTGCTAAATCTCTACAATATGTTTTTTAATTTGAGTTTTATACCAATGCAGTGGAGATACATTCGTATACTACCTATTCCCAAACCTGGGAGAGACTGTTCAACGATAACATCACTTAGACCAATCTCCCTGATGTCATGTTTTTGCAAAATATTTCATGTCATTCTCAAGAATAGAATAGAGTGGTACTTAGAAAAAAATAATGTATTTGCCGAGGAAACTAAAGGATTTAGAAAAGCTCGTTCTTGTCTTGAAAACTTAGCCGACTTAGTAACAAGTGTTCAAATTGGTTTTTCTAATAATTTAATAACTGTTGGGTGTTTCCTTGATTTGGAAAATGCGTATAACAATGTTGACATCTCTTATCTTATATGTAAATTGGACCGTTTGGGCATAGGATCTAAATTTTGTAAGTATTTGTGGTCGTTTTTAAGTCAACGTTTCCTTTTAATTGATGGTTTAGATTACAAGGCTGTTAGAAGTACAGGACAAGGACTCGCGCAGGGGGACCCCTTATCTCCATTATTATTTAATGTAGCAACAATCGATATATGTAAAAACGTTAACTCAATGCGTGGTATCAATGTTTCACAGTATGCAGATGATTATGTCATATATATTACAACAAATAGTGTACAAGTTGCTCAAATTCAGTTACAAAGTGTCTTAAATGAATTATCTAAAATGTTTTATGAAATTAATTTAGATATTTCCCCCACAAAAAGTAAAATATGTGTATTCTCAAAAGGATATCGAAAACAGTTTGTTAGTGTGTTTTTAAATGATGTCATGTTAGAAGTTGTGGATAATGTAAAATATCTCGGTATGTGGTTGGATCGGTCCCTTAGATGGAATAAACATATCACTGAAGTTATTACACGGGTTTCAAAATTTTTAAATATCTTTAAGGTGTTAACGGGATCAGGATGGGGAGTTCATCCTAAACATTTACGGCATCTTTACATTTCTTTAGTAAGAAGTCGTTTAGAATATGGTTCTTTTCTTTATGATAATTCCAGTAAGACAAATTTAGCAAAATTAGACAAAAGTCAAAACCAAATAATGAGAAATATCGGGGGCTTCATTAAAAGTACTCCTATACATGTCATGGAGAGCGAACTATGCTTGCCTCCATTGCATTTAAGAAGACGTTACCTAGCAGGAAAGTTTTGGCTTAAGAATAGATCATTTAGTAATAATTCCTCTTTAATTTTAATAAATAACCTAGCAAAGTTAACGCAAAATAGATATTGGGTTCGTAAGAAAAAACCGTTACTAACATGCATTCATAATCAATATCAATCTCTCCCTTGTTATTCACACTTACATTTAGGTATGTTTTCCTTAGACCAATGGGTCACAAGTATCGATATAGCAAGCTCGTTAAAAACAGATATAGACGGCATAACAAATTGTAAAAGCCGATATCATAAAATAACCTTAAAAAATACCTGTACAAAATATTTAAATTTGTATTATTTGAATTATCATAAAATTTTTACAGATGGATCCAAAGACAAAGATGGGATTGGAGCTGCATTTCTCGATTTTAATTTAAACATATATTCTAAATTTAAAATTAATGGTAATATATCCATAATGGAGGTAGAGCTGGTAGCAATTTATGAGGCCTTATCTTATACAGAGTCCATGAACTATAAAGATGTAGTTATACTCTCAGACTCGAAGAGCGCGCTTCAACACCTGGCTCGGTGTACTTCGGTCTTCCGAGGGTTACCTGTAGCCTATGCAATAATTAAGCTTCTCATAAAACTACAAGCAGATTCCCGAAGAATATGTTTACAATGGATTCCCTCTCACATTGGAATAGATGGTAACGAACGCGTTGATGTGTTAGCCAAACAGGCTATCTCAGATGGAGTCGATGTGAATATTATTCCTTCATTTGAAAATTATTTACCTACTCTGAGAGATCATTGCTTCAACCTTTGGAAGGAGTATTTTGATGTGAGATCAAAAGAAAAGGGGATATGGTACCGCACAATCCAATCACATCCGATGAGACAGTCATGGATCGATAAAAGTGTATATAATAGAGACGATACTGTAAGAGCTTTGCGACTCAGATCGGGACACATTCCATGCCAAAAGTTTGCATATTTGATGCGTAAAACAGACTCTCCAAATTGCCCAACTTGCAACATCCTTGATGACATATATCATGTACTCATGGAGTGTGTCCAGAACCGCAATGTACGGGAAACATTAAATTTCAATGTCAATTTAATTGGGGAATGTAACACTATCCTAGCAGATCCCCTATCAGATCACGCTAAGAAATTATATAAATTAATAGACATTAGGGTTAATAATTAGATAAGTAGTTCAATGTAGTAGAATTTAAGACTTAATTACCAGGGCGGCATAATCGCAACTGCGACAAAGCCCTTTTTTCATGAAAAAAAAAAAAAAAAAGAATTATATATATAAAGATACATATTAAGGTCTTACGAGCGTGCAAATTCACCTGATGGTAAGTGGTCCATCTACAGCCCGTGGACATC
>DWPF01000488.1:0-11024 GCA_018251575.1 Cecropterus bathyllus | reverse complement strand
AAACCACTGAAAAATAAGCAAAAGTTTTGTTAGATATGTAATACCGAATCACGTAAAAGAGATTTTACAGAGAATGACAATATTAACAGTGCTACATCACTAAAATAAGTAAAGTAATGAGTGCTTGTCGACCCACGTAGTGGAGCGGCCACCATACCGGTCTGACACGCAGTGAGTCCCGGGTTCGATCGCCGGCCAAACATACATCTGAATGATGAGTTTAGATTTCTTTTCTGAGTCTAGGTGTCTGTGTATTCGTCTTTGTGTGTCCATGGCACCCACAACACAGGAGAAAACCCTACTGTGTATGTGTCCTATGAGTGTAGGAAGCGTTTGGTTTTGTTGGTAATAACAGGTGATAAGATTGGGATGAGTTTTTTTATAATTTCATAATCAATTTAATATTTTACCAACGGGATTTAGATTAAGTTTAACACCTCGCGAAGTGGTGGTCGCTTGTAGCTATTATAAGCCTATGAGATTCTAATACCAAATGACATTCCAATTGTAATAGCTAAACATTCTTGACATTATGATAATACGTACACGCAAAAATAAATTAAAACATTTGTTGTTTACACTACTGACAATGTAAAATCACGATGTGTTTGTCAAGAAATTCATTGTTACTTATATACACAACTTACTTAATTTAATCATTCTTTTTCTATAATCGGTGTTCTTTAAATAATTCTAAAACTAATGCTCTGACAAAAAAAAAAAATGAAGGCTTTGTATTCATGAATATTTAACGAATTACGAGTATACGAGTATTGGATGTTATCAAAAATAAAAAATAAACTATTGAATTCAGAACTACTCTTTACACTTTAGTGAGTATAAACATAAGTGAGGCTTTAAGGCTTATAGTTCAGGTTACGGTATTAATTTAAACAAACGATATACTTACAAGCTACCAGAGCGGCAACAATCACTAGGAACTTCATCATAAGTATTGACTGCGTTGTGTAATAGTGCAAATTTTTTGAGTATTTATTAGTACATTAATCTTATTATCCATCTTATCACCATTATTAAGTAGGTACATCAATGTAATTGTTTTTTACAGATTATTAATTATTGATCACTGCCTATATACGTAAAATAGATAACTGGAGGGCAAAATAGTGAAGGTTTATTTTTTTTATCATAAAAGCAGCGATAAGCGCTGTTAGTTCTGGTTTGAAGGATGTGTGATAAGGTACACCTTCTTTATCGAGGTATTAGCTTAGTCCTCAGGGGTAGCAATGTATTTGTGTATGACTATAGATAGGATTTTTTTTTATAATATGGAGGTAGCAAACGGGCATGCAGTCCACCTGATGGTAAGTGGCTACTCCCGCCCGTGGACGCCCGCCTCTGATCTTATCAACTCCAGATATTATCAAAGCCTTACCAGTGGTAAGTCACTGGTGCGTAGCTATGAGGACTAAGTTGAAACACCTCCGATATATATGTATATCTCCCTTGCCACGACCTTCGGACCAAAACATAGCAATGCACACACTGCTATTATTAGGCAGAAGTAGGTAGGTAGGTAGGTGTAGCGGTGGTGCTTCCGGAGTCGAACCAGAAAGTGTTTTACCACCTTAAGTTAGACCTTAACTTCATTGATCACAGAACTTCGTGGACCGCAGTAGTCACTTACCATTTACTACTTCTATATTATAAATAATGTGATTTATCCCAATAACAATGAGTGTATGCCAATTATTTCTATTTAATTTCAAATACCTACTGAATTTACCTACACATTCGGATTTAACAAATTTTCAGACACAGAAAATCAATATATTTAGTTTAATATATTTATGAGTTTTCGTCACAATAGTATAATAACATAAAAGTATAATAAAATATTTTTAATAATATATTTTTGGAATGCTCTGTTTACTAGCTTTCATTTGATAGGCACATATTTTTGTGATAATAAAAATAGTCTTCTTTCTCCCTTTTAAAAGGCGCCATTTAAAAGTTGTATAGTCTATGACATAGACATAGACTGTGACAAATTGAGACGATTTCAATGATATGTCACAATCCATTAAGCCTTAGCGCGTGCCAAAGCATTGGACATACATACACACAAACATATCGGGTAAAACAATTACAATGTAAAACCGAATAATAAGTGTCAGTATTCATTTATTAAATAAATAAGTATACACATTGATTTTGTCATATTATTCTTTTTTTACATTAATTTGTTAATTTAATAAACTTCATAGTTCTTTCGTATTTATTTTAATAAGGCCAGGATCCGCCTGTAGAGAGTCCGAATATGCCAACACTGAAAAAAAATTCAATCTCATCAGTATTTTTCATTGATAAAAATTATCACACTTAAACGATAATGACAAATACACCCATGGGATAATCGTATGGATAAGCTGATATTTAATTACTTATCAATAAAATAACAGGTATTTTCCGAGATAATAAATTATAATCTAAGCTAATTTGAGTTTGCCAAATTAGAAATCCTGTTTCAAATCTGTCTATCTGTGATTTATTTTAATAGGGACTCCGCAGGTAGGTATAAGCCTTTGTTGGGAGTAATATATGCCAAATAGTATTGAGGGTAAGATAGGATAAACCATAAATAGCAGTTCCACAATGTGATAAAGATATATATTGATTATTGTCTTCAACACGTGACGCTCTTAATACGACCAGAAAGTTACTTATTAATCTATAAATATCCTTTATTTATCAAAAATGTTTCCCAAAAAAATTATACTGAATAGCATTTTTAGTATTACTTAACCTAGTAGAGGAAATTAAAGGAAAATAAAGAATAAATGTTTACCCAGATTTGTTCATATCGCTATTTCCCATGTTGAGCGTGGTAGATCCGCTGCATTGATTAGTTTGTGCCTCTTGCATAGTTAAACATTCCCTTCCTACGAAATGGTTGGTACGTATACTAGAAGCGAACAGGCGGAAGGAACGAGTGTGAGAGCAGATTGATGTCCAGCAGCCCGGCTGGCTAGTAGCACCATTGGGATAGAAGTCCGCATGGCCAATTCTTGGCGAATTTTCGCGCTCGTAATAAGTGTGGATGATTTCCACATATTGTCCAGCGTTTCGGCCAATGGCGTAAATATTGACATACCAGAAGGGACTGACGGGGTCCAATCCTGAAAAGAAGTTTAGATCAATAATGAAAATCAGACAGTTAATTCGCGTAAAGCGTGACGTTATTAAGAGTTTAGGCCACTAACCAGTCACCCTCCTGGGTCTGCCTCCCGTGGTACGCCCAGCGTTGCCTGCAATCTGACCTCCCAAACTGAATCCGGTGAAGTGAACTTGATTCCAGTCACCACCTCCAATGTTGATCAGCCATGTTATGAAGTCACCGACGGCTCGCCCAACATTCGGTGTCTGATTGAGTGCAGTCAGGTAGTTGGAGCTAGCAAGTCCGCTCCAGTCTACTACGATGACATTAGCATCCATAACTGCCAGCCAAGCAGAGGTGAGGAGTTGATTGATTTCAGAGTTGCCGTTTCCAGCATATCCGTGGATAATAACTTTGATTGGTCTGCTGCCCAAGTAGTTTGAAGACCAGATAGACGACTCATCGCCATGCTTTATTACTTGTGGCGTAGTAGGGTTCATCCTGATATGTAAAATAATTAGAAATGTTGTGTTCAAAATAATAAAGAAACGAGTAGGTAGAGTATAAGTCACAATAAAAAATTGACTTCGATGGAAAAACGCTTTAAATCTTCAAATAAACTGAATTAGTCATAGATTTGTGGGTTGCGATTTCGGCTCTGATCGACAAGTGGCCAAATTTCAGGCACCTCTAATTTATCCACAATTCTTGTAATTAAAATTTAATAATCACATATTACGTTAATCGTGATACTTGATAGTTTAGTACGAAAAAGTTCTCAAAAGGGTGTGAAATATACCAATCCGTACTTGGTCAGTATTGTGTGTATTATTATTCTAAAAGTGGAAGAGAACTGCGTTAACGAAGATGGAATAATTTTATTGACTTAGTAATTTGTTGAGATTTTATATTAACGATAATAATGTACCTGGTGTACAGCCAGTATTCGTTGTCCTCGCCTCTTCTGGGGTCAAGCATTCTCTCATCGACCGGCTCATGAAGGTCTACCAGGAGAGGATTGTCGTCGCCGTCAGCAACCCACCAGTAGCGGCTCTCACCCTCCACAAACTGGCTATTGTCTCCTGGCACCAGGGGAATGGCGCCCCCAGCCACCACTGGTAGTAAATAGATTTTGCTAATTTTATCAAGATATTTCGTATTATTCAGACAGACATAATAACGATATGATGTTGTTGCCGCTACACCAGCCTTCTTAAAAGTTAATGTGGATGCTAAAAGCTTACAAGGGGTGGTAAAGAGCCCAAAGAAAATTGAGGAGTGTTGAAGCGGTTTAAACCGTATGTCAATTTATTCATTCTTATAATTTGATTGGTCTGCCTGATATCATCATACAACACAACTTAACCTAAAGATTATTTTCAGTCCCTGAATCTTACGGAGATGAAGTTATAGGATATATTCAGTTCAAAACATAATGTTAAGTGTATGATATGCTTAGAGCGCAGTGTGTTCTGGCTCAAATGTAAATACAATTTATAAATGGATAGAAGAAAATTATGGGTAGTGTCCATTATTATACCGCGTGTAAAGATGGCTGAAAAGTCAGAGTCCCGTATTATTATTGCCATTAGAGCAGAACATTCATGGAAGTCTAGTCCCCGCTCGACGTGGACTAGACGCAACTTGTTTGCTGCTATTTTAAATTGACTTTAGTTCATTTGATTTTCGTGTTCATTGTAATCTGTCATGAATATTTTTTTTTCCTCCAGTACCGGTCATTACGTTGTCCTGCAGTACCGGCTATTCCTTAAACTCCTTTTTGAAAGGTTACCAACATATCAGAGCTATCCAATCAGTATATTTGTGATTATCTAGAGTATAAATGATTACCTAAGTAGTATGTAAAAATGTCCTTAGAGGTAGAATCTAAAAAATACTTTCTTAATGGGTTTCTATTTCATAAAAAGCACCTATTATGTCACGATTTTAGCTTCAGTAGTTTAGTTATGCGATGATTCTAGGTGTTGGTGATGGATATCTTTTAGCTATTAGGTACATAAATACATGTCAAAGATTTTGTACAATTGGTGCGGATGTGTACGATTACATATTTGCTCATATGAGCAAATAATAATAAACAAAATACTTAAATTAAAAGTCGTATTTTGTTAACGTATGATTACTAACGCAGTGACGTCACAAGCTACAATAGTAAGCTAGCGTTTCCACGCGAAATATGAAAATGATAATTTCTAAGACTTTTTAGGGCACTTCTTGTAGCAGTTTATCACCGTTATATGAGATATTTGAAAGATGAGGCTTTAAAAGTTATGATTAATTTAGCAACGCATTGACCAACGAATTCAGGTGAAATATTTACTTGCGTGGGCGGCAATAACCATTTGATATTAAATAAACGCTTGCTCTTTTGATATTTATACTGGATAAAACATTTTAAGGATAATTCAGCAGCGTGAAGAGTTACGATCATCTTTACGGATACAAAGAGGATATAAAGAGAAGATCTACAGAGAAAAAAATCTAATTCTATCTAAATTTATATATATCATATTAATTGCATACTACTTAGTCAAGAGCCAGTGTTAACTTGCTTGATTTTGATCCGGGCTCAAATCCCCGATGCATACCATTTTTAGAAGTCACAAGTATAGTAAAAATAAATTTACAGATTCTTTAACGGTGCAAGAAACTTTGAAAAACCTAATTTAAGAGCATCTAAGAGTTGCCTATGTTCTCAAATATGTGCTCATCTGTCGATCTATACATGGCTTCTCGTCATGCCCAGCGGAGGGAAAAATAGAACACAAATTTTCAAAATATACTCACGGGAGACTAGAGCAGCGAGAGTCACTAGTAGTTTCATGGCCAGAACAAAATCTTAAGTATAGTACCAATAGTTCATCTGACTATTTATTAGTTCGTTTATCTCCCGCCATCTTATCTTCGTGTATAATATCAACGTAATTACCAGCTGTGAAGTTGTTACGATTTAAATTTATTCCTCGTATCAAATTGGCAACTGACGTCCATTTTAGTCGTCAATTGAGATTACGCGCGATTATTAGGTACTACATCAGGTACTCATTATTTACTTACCTAAATGGTAAATAAATAATGATTTATTTTATTATTGTAAAAACAGGAGCGTAAATATCAACACAGGTAAATAACAAAACGTATAGAAAAATAAAGCGATAATTATTATTGGCTTGTTACTTGTCCTCGCAATGGGGGTTCGAATTCCAAGTAGGTACATAATTTTAATTGTATTAAAATATGTACTGGCATAAAGGTGAAAGAAACATCGTGATGAAATCTTGAGTTCTTAAAATGGTGTATTTACCGATACGTATTTGGCCAGTGAGGTGGATTGTATCTAAACTCCTCACAGAGAAACCCGTGCTCAGCAGCGGTGTAGTATTGGGTTGACGAGGACGAAACATAAGGTTACCTAATTACATTTATTTTTATATATTTCGCATACTGTTTTTATGTTTGAGGGCATTTATTAAGGATTATTCGCTAATCTACATTTATTTTTATTTTTATACTTCATAAATAAATTAGCATTGCAAATAGGATTAATAATAAATTGCCTCAAATTATATTTCTTGCAAAGATTAGAAGTATTTCTTTGTAAAAGATACAAATGCAATAAGTGGTATCTCGTAACGCAAAAACCAATATATCTATCGTAAAAATAAAAGACACTAAAAGCGAAATTTTAAATGCGAAATCACAAAATTATGTTCGCATTTTGGAGTTTCTTAATATTAGCGGTTGCTGAAGAGACTTATTTATGTTTGTCTTTCTCAGAGCGAAATCGTCTCTATTAATTACCTAGACGATAGATTAGGTAATTGGGAGCAGTTTCAGGTATTTGATTCAAATTGCCGATATTTAAAAAAATATGCTTTAAACAAATCCCCTTGGCATGGACATATGTAGCAGTGAAATAATGAAAAATGAATAATAAAAATTAACAAGTGAAAGTGTATATCAATTTCAGTTATAATTAAAAATAATATATCATGTTTATGTTTTTTCAGCAAATTAATATTTAAAATCTTGTACAGGTAATACAATACCTTTAAAACTTACATTAAAACTGTTGCCTGTTGCCTGTTTGTTGTTAGTAAAAAGCTATAATCTTAACTAATGCATTGCTAACGTAAAGCAGGTCCTGCGTTTCGGTGGAAGGGTGTGGTTGCCGGCTGATATTCATATGGGGCGACCATATTAGTCTGCGGGAGTAGCAACGCATCTGAGAAGTTCTCTATGAATTTGCTTACATATATCTATGATGGCCAGTAACCACTTACCATCTGGTGGACTGTAAGCTCGTTTGTTACTTCAATATTAAAAAAAAAATCTTCAAAATGCGAATATAATCTAGGTATTTAATTAAATAAAAATTTCGCATCAGGTGCCTTTTTTTCTCACCGTGCGATATGTGCTTATGATTTCGTAACTACTAATATATGTCCTAAATAACTTAGATATTCGTTGGTGACCGATTATGCCAAATAATACCACTTGAAATAGCAATAAAATCGTCTGATATCAATATGATGCCATTATAGTTCTAAACAGAAGTGTCATTGCTCTTATAAGGTAGAAACACGAAAATTTCTACTTTATGTTTAAAAAATCTAGATAATAAATACATCTGCCTGTGTATTTCAGGGCAATCGGACGAGAAGGGTAAAACTGTGGCGCCGAAGGAGTCGGTCAGATCCTACTACACGGTAAGTGTCACCTGACCATCGAGGTCAGATACCACTAACATAACGGTACATATATTGGAACTATTTGAGCATTTAAAATAATTCGTATTGGAGTTTTTTCTTAGTCTAAGCGGATCAAATAAAAAATGCTTAAAAATATAATGGCTCAGACAAAAACAACAGAACATTATATAGAATTATTTGTTGAATCATTGATACATAAATAATCCTTTATTTGGTATTTACATGGTAAGAAAATAAAAAAATAAAAAACAAGAGATATCCACGACTTTATACTGTATAAAAAATCAGTAAGGTAATCTCTATCTTATTACTATAAAATAATCTAATTCCTATAAAAAAATAACGCTTTCTAAAATAATAGCCCTACACTAGGTTCTTCTCCTGTATCGTGGGTACCATGGTCACATACGAAAACGAATACACAAATTACACATAAGACCAATTAATAGTGGCCGATGTCTGCTATCAGTGATAAAAAAGGATACAAGGATACAAAATATTCTCAAATAGCTCCAATATTTCGATACACAGTAACAAACCAATAGCTCCAACTTAATAATTTGTTACAATAACTAAATTAACATACACATTACAAATCTATTGCATGGAAAACATACATAGAATAGTAGATTTGAAATAGTGCCTGTCGGTTCTCGGGTTTTGTCGTTATATCAAGTTCTTGATTGGCCTTCTGATGCTGTTTCAATCGGAAATACCTATAAATAAAACTGATTCAACAAATTAATACAAAATTTGTGTTAATATTTTGGTCCTTCCTTTCAATATTTTTTTTTGACTAATAACATTGTTGATCTTATATTACTATTATAAGAACCACGTGATTCCTGCCATATGCTGTTGATTATGATACTGATACACATTACAGAAGTAATTGATTAAACATGGATAACACTGGATAAACAAAGGTAAAATCGATTTTTTTCAATTAAACTTTGATTTTATTTGGACGCTGCGAAGACTAGCCGCTGCAGTGTGCGTCCTCCTGTGTCAGGCTATATGTTGTCGATGCGGGAACAGCCCTTATATGTAGTGATTCCAGAATCCTGGATAAAAGTAGTTATTAATCAATAAACACTTAACCCACTGGTGTCAATGTTCCCACTTTTACTAAACAAATATCAAGTAGAAATAACAATATGAAATAGATATGATATAAGTGGCCGATGATTATTTAAATGATCTAAAAAAATCTGTCGTAGTAATTTATCGGCCACCACTATTATAAGATGAAAAATATCATACAATAGCGTACATCGTTTATATTAATTAATACGGAGAGCAATGATAGAGTAGACAGTTTAGAATTTGTGTTGGAACATGACATGGCGCAAGCTACTGTGGGCTTCTCCTTATCGAAACAACTGGAGAAATGGTGATAGCTGATTGACATTCAAAAAGACTTTTGAAAATGATCTACTGGTGGATCACAACTGGTCTACTGATCACAAGGTGGATACTTTCATACGACAATAAATGAAAACACAAGTCCTACTCCGTCCTTGAAACATGTTACAATGGTTAAAGAACACTTCATATCGAATTTGAGAAAAAAAAATTTTTTTTCAAACAAACTTAATAACAAATAATGGTGTAATAAATAGAACGCCATTTTTGTAAACATCAGTTCACTGACCTTTTGTTTTTCTATTTCTAAACCTAACGATAACGCAGACGGAGTACCATTTGGCAAGTAGTTACCGTCGCCTATGGACACTTGCAACACCAGGGGAGACGCCGATGCATCGCCGGCTTTGAAGGAAAACTCTTTTCACACCTTTTTTGAAGAGCCCCATGTCATAGCGCTCCGGGAAAACCTCAGGAGGAAGCTCGTTCCAATAATCCAATCCTCGTTCCAATATAAACCATGTAGGTTTATTTTTGGACAATAATTTAAAATTTAAAATAGATTAACGTTTGTACGTTACGAGTGCCATTAGGGCACGAGTATTTAAAAATAAAATGTATCTAGTTACTCTATCTCTCTCAGCTACACCACAATAAATATAATAATTTAAGTATCTTTATACTTTTAACGTTTAAGTGAGCTTAAACGTTTATAACGATACGATAATGAGTTTTAACTTTTGTAGTTTTAGTGAAGACAAAACTTACTTTTAAGTCACTATGAAATATCTTTGTATATTTTATATGGTATTCAATACAACAACACAAAATTAATATATGAAAATGTAACGCATTATATTTAATAAACCTATATTAACCTACTGTTTCATTTATACTACAGCGTAACAAAGTCGCGCGGTTCTAAACATTATAGTGTAATTGGCGCCTTGCTATACAATAGCTCAATTTACACCCGTTTGCTAACGAAAAGCAGGCAATAAAGAACCGTTGTTTTTATTGTTCATCGAACAATCCAAAATGGTAGTATTCAAATCTGAAGTGGAATGGAATAAAAAATAAAACGCCTCTAGAAAATCAGTCACGCGAGCAATATATATTATGTGATTGCTTTGTTGAAATAAAAATTAAAGCGTTTATGTCAGCGATACTCAATGCAGCTGTGTACTGAAATTCGAATACCCTGTTCCGTACCAATTGTTTCAATCCAAGCGGATTCTACTAATTGGGCTATTCTGTAAATGCCAACCAGTATTTCGATTCGATACATCACGATCACGGTTCCTTTGAGATATGTGAAATTGAGTTGTGTGAATTGTGTTTTGAAACAATGGAACATTTGATAGATGATAGAATCAGTGCGGTTCGTGTAGGGAGATGCCAGTGTCACAGCTATTTAGGTAGAACTACTGTTCTATGTGTATCTATGCGAAGTTGATTAGTGATGTCAAGAGCGGATTTGTGCTATTCAACTACATAGATATTTACGGTTTTCTATTTTTTTCTTTACTCGTGATATCAACCAACAAGTAGCTTGCCTAAGGACACACATATCCTTTTTTATTGGGTTTTTGATATTTCTACGTTAGAATTATTTACGTCATAGTCGGGTATATTTGTTGTGGGTATTTTACATATTTGGTTATTATATTTTTATTTATTTAAATACTTAGAATTGTTATTTAATTAATTTATGTTATCTTTTAAATGCCAATTCAATTTATGGAATGTTTTGCCGGAAATCTATGTCAATGAAACGTTTATAAAATTATAAGTGTAAAAGAAGGTAG